>JASDQU010816927.1:35770-49681 GCA_032191745.1 Picea mariana | reverse complement strand
CCTTAATTGGGGCATATTAGATTAGTAATGTTATTTTATTTATGTTGGCTTTAGGCCATTAGTTGTAATTATACCTCCTAGTCTCCTATATATACCAAGGAGACATTTTCATTTTCAATCATCTTGTACTTGAACATTTAAGTGGGGTAAAAGGAGGTTGCTCCCTCGAAGAGGCTTATTATCTGAAATTATCTCTTTTTCAAGGAATTGAGTACTTTTCCTGAGGTTTTTCTATGCTATATTAATGTTTGGTTCTTAACAAACACTATGGTTTGTCGTTAGTTCAAATCTCTTTCCCATGAGATAAGGCCTCCACATATTCAATGCATGAACTATGACAACAAGCTCCAAATCATGTGTGGCATAATTCCTCTCACGTTCTTTAATATTTCTAGAATCATAACTAATGACATGTCCATTTTGAGTGAGGAATCCACCAAGTCCTTCCTTGCATGCATCTGTACATACCACAAAATTCTCATTTGGATCAGTAATTTTTAAAATAGGTGCACTAGTAAGTAATTCTTTCCGTTGGTTGTGGAGCCTGATTATCTTCCTAATTCAAAGGTATTTGTTTTCAGTCATTTTTATACCCCATGAAGACTTTACACCCCAAAAGAATGTACACTCTTCCACACAGGGGAGTGCAGAGGGGGGTTACCCCCTCTACGGGGTTTGGGGGCAAGCGGGCCCCCGACGGGGGTTCGAGGGCAAATCCCCCAAAGGAAAAATTTCCTTGTAAATTTATATTGTAATTTCATTCTAAATCTGGACCATTCATTATAAGGTCACATATCTGACGGTAGAAGTTATGTTAGGTTTTTTTTCCCTAGAAGGAAACCCTCTTTTATGAGGGAAATGTATTGCGGCTACGTGTCATTGTGAATATGGTATTCTAAGTGAGGAGACTGTGAGAGAAAGAAGAGGAAGTTACAACATGTGTGTTGTAGGTTTTATCCCTTCATTTGTTCGATAATAATAAGCGAAGGACCTAGCAATTTCTCTGGTGGACATAGCCCACAATGGGTGAACCACGTATATCTGTGTCTCTATTGTATTGTGTATCTTTTGTCTTTTATTTCCACATTTGTTTTATTTTATTGCTCCATGATCCTGTTTTTCTAACAATTGGTATCAGAGAAAAAGGTAACTCGCAGGAAAAGAGGGTTCCTGGTTCGAGTGGGAGCAATGGTGGAAGATGGAAAGTTTAGGGTCGAGAAATTTAATGGCCAGAACTACCCATTATGGAAGATACAGATGGAGGATTATTTATATCAGAAGGATCTATTCCTACCATTGGGTGGAATGGAAAAGAAGTCGACAGCCATGAAGGACGAAGAATGGGAGGTTCTTGACATAAAGGAACTAGGAATGATACGGCTGAGCCTGGCATCGTCGATGTCTTTCAATATTTAGAAATAAAAGACAACGAAGGATCTGATGGATGCAATAGCTAAACTGTATGAAAATACCTCGATGCCCAATAAGGTATTTCTAATGAAGAGATTATTTAATATGAAGACTTCAGAAGGTGGGTTTGTTTCAGATCATTTAAATGAATTTAATACAGTTACTAATCAACTAAGTTCTGTAAAAGTGGACTTTGATGATGAGGTCGAGGCTCTTGTAATCTTGTGCTCATTGCTAGAAAGATGGAATGGCTTGGTCATGGTTGTAAGTAACTCTGTCAATGGGACAAACACTTTAAAATTTGATGATGTTGTTGGTGTTATCCTTAGCGAGGAAATGTAATGGAAAAGCATAGGTGAGGCACCAGGTAATGTGTAAAACATGGAGAACATGAGAAGACAAAAGTATAGATGAAAGGGATCAGGGAACTGTGGGAATTATAGGAAGGGCATATCCAAATCTATATTTGGAAAGATAGAGTGTTGGAATTGTGGGAATAAAGGACATCTGAAGAAAGACTGTACAACTCCAAAGAAACAAAGAGATGGACAACCGAAGAAAAATCAGGAAGAAAATGTAACAGGTGTTGTGTTACAAGATTGTTTGATTCTTTCTGTATATAATATTTATGAGTCTTTGGTAGTAGATTCATGGGCTTATTTTCATGCCACACCCCATAGGAAACATTTTTTAGATTATGTTCAAGGTGATTTTGGACAGGTTCATTTAGGTGATGATGCACCATGCAAAATTGTTGGAATGGGAAAGGTAAAAATAAAAAAAGAAATGGAGACCAATGGTTGTTGAAAGAGGAAATACATATTCCAGATATAAGGAAAAATCTGATTTCAACAGGGTAGTTGGCAAGTGAAGGTTGTATATCCATATTTACAGATAATGTGTGGAAGGTCACCAAAGGATCATTGGTGATAGAAAAATGAGAGAAGGTATGTACATTGTATTTATGTATTGGTAATAATAACTCTTCTATCTCTTTAGCTTCTACAGGAGTGGATACAACACTATAGCATCATAGGATTGGACACATGAGTGAGAAGGGGATGCGGATACTTCACAAAATAAATTTGTTGCCAGATCTTAAACAAATTGATTTGGATTTCTATGAGAATTGTGTTTATGGAAAACAAAAGAGAGTCAGATTTCTCAGAGTTGGAAAAGAAAAAAAGAGTGAAAGGTTAGAGTTTGTGCATACAGATGTATGGGGACCATATTAGGTATCATGTCTTGGTGGAGCTCATTATTATGTTACTTTTATTGATGATGCAACTAGAAAAACTTGGGTTTATTGCATTCGAAAAAAATATGATGTTTTTGATACGTTTAAGAAATATAAATCTTTGGTTGAGAATGAGACAGGAAAAAGGTTGAAGTGTCTCAGATCAGAAAATGGAGGGGAATTTTGTAGCAAGGAGTTTGATGATTATTGTTCATACCATGGGATTCATAGAGAGAAGACAGTTCCAAGAACACCATAAGAAAATGGTGTGTCAGAAAGGATGAATAGGACAATCATGGAGCGTGCAAGGAGTATGAGATTGCATACTGGTTTGCCCTTACAGTTTTGGGAAGATGTTGTAGATACTGTTGTTTACTTAATAAACAAAGGACCTTCAGGCTCTTTGGATGGTAGAATTCCAGAGGAGACATGGGCAGGTACAAAGGTAAAATATTCTTATTTGAAGACTTTCAGTTGTGAATCATTTGTCCATATTGATAAAGAAAATAAAACAAATCTTGAGGCAAAATCCAAGAAGTGTACCTTTATTGGATATGGTGTTAATTATTTTGGTTATCGCTTATGGGATTATGAAAATAAAAAAATCATTAGGAGTAAAGATTTCATATTCAATGAGAATTTCATGTACAAAGATCAGTTGCAGGGAAAGAAACAAGAAAAAGAAAAACCAGAATAAATAGTGCTTGATGAGATCACTAGAAAAGAAACTCCAAAGGTACCAGAAAATCAAAATGTACAACAACAGGATCAACATGTACCTCAAACTCTTGCAGACGTTGTTAGAAGATCTACCAGGTTAAGTAGACCCCCTGAACGATACTCTCCTTCATTGTATTATTTATTGTTGACTGATTCTGGTGAACCAAAATGTTATGAAGAGGCAATGCAGGTAGACACCAAAAAGAAGTGCGAGGAAGGAATGAAAGAGGAAATGGATTCCATCGCAAATAACCATACTTGGGATTTGGTTTAGTTTCCTACAGGAAAAATAGTATTACAAAATAAATGGGTTTACAAGTTGAAGGAAGAAGATGGAGGCAAAAAGAGGTATAATGTTAGACTTGTTGTAAAGGGGTTTGCACAAAAGAAAGGTATAGAGTTTGATGAAATGTTTTCTCCTGTTGTTAAAATGAATTCAATTAGGACTATTTTAAGTCTTGTGGCAGTAGAATATTTTCATCTTTAACAGTTAGATGTAAAAACAAGTTTTCTCCATGGGGTTTTCGAGGAACAAATTTATATGAAGCAACCACAGGGGCATGAGGTCAAAGGGAAGGGGAATTTGGTGTGCAGGTTGAAGAAGAGCTTGTATGGCCTAAATCAAGCTCCAAGGAAATGGTATTTGAAGTTTGACAAGTTTGTGATAGAATATGGTTATAGTAGATGTCATTCTAATCACTGTGTTTATTTTAAAAGGTTAGAAAATGGAAGCTATATTATCTTGATATTGTATGTAGATGACATGCTTGTTGCAGGGTCTAATATGAAGGATATAAATGTGCTAAAGAAGAAATTAGATAATTTATTTTCAATGAAGGATTTGGGTCTTGCAAAGAAAATCCTTGGTATGAGAATAATGAGAGACAGGAAAAATCGAAATTGACATTGTCTCAGGGTGAGTACATAGAGAAGGTGTTGGAGAGGTTTAGAATGAAGAATGAAAAACTAGTTAGTATACCTTTGGCCAACCATTTCAAATTAACTAAGGAAATGTGTCCTAAGACACAGGAGGAGATAGAATACTTGTCCAGGGTCCCTTATTCATCAACAGTTGGCAGCTTGATGTATGCGATGGTTTGCGCAAGACCAGATATTGCACATGCAATAGGACTTGTGAGAAGGTATATGAACAATCTGGGTAAAGAACATTGGGAGGCAGTAAAGTGGATTCTCATGTATTTGAAAGGTACTGCTACTCATGCATTATGTTTGGAGGTTCAGACACTATTCTATAGGGATATGTTGATTCAGATATGGCAAGTGATAAAGATAGTAGGAGGAGCACCACATGGTATGTTTTTACTGTAGGTGGAACAAAAATAATTTGTATTTCAAAACTACAAATGGTTGATTCACTTTCAACAATAAAGGCGGAGTATGTTTCCACTACAGAGGCTAGTAAAGAAATGATTTGGTTACAAAGGTTTATGGAAGAATTGGGAAAGAAGCAAGATAATAACATGTTGCACTATGACACTGAGAGTGACATTCATCTTGAAAAGAACTCAACCTTCCATTTAAAGACTAAGAATATACAAATCAGGTACAATTTCATACGATCCGTCTTGGAAGATGGACATTTGAAGTTGGAAAAGATACACACTAGCTAGAATTCTACAAACATGTTAACAAAGGGAGTAACCATGGAAAAATAGAGTTCCTTCTCAGTTTTAGCTGGTCTTTAAGAATGAATATGAAGATGAGAAATTTTCCAGGTACGAGAATGATCATAGTCCAACATATACAATAGTGGTGGAGTTGTTGAGATCAATCTCCAAATGGGAGATTGTTGGTTATGGAGCCTGATTATCTTCTTGATTTAGAGGTATTTGTTTTCAGTCATGTTTATACCCCATGAATAATTAACACCCTAGAAGAATGTACACTCTTCCACACAGGGGAGTGCAGAGGGGGTTTACCCCCTCTGCGGGGTTCGAGGGAAAGCAGCCCCCCGAAGGAAAAATTTCCTTGTAAATGTATATTGTAATTTCATTGTAAACCTGGACCGTTCATTATAAGGTCGCAAATCTGACGGTAGAAGTTATGATAGGGTTTTTTTCCCTAGAAGGACACCCTCTTTCATTGACAATATGGTATTCTGAGTGGGGAGACTATGAGAGAAAGAAGATGAATTTATAGCGGGTGTGTTTTTGGTTGTATCCCTTCATTTGCTAGATAATAATAAACGAAGGACCTGGAAATTTCTCTGGTGGATGTAGCCCACACTAGGTGAACCACATATATATTTGTCTCTATTGTATTGTGTATATTATGTGTTTTATTTCCGCATTTTTTTATTTTATTGCTTCGCGATCCTGTTTTGCTAACACTTTCATCAAATTAAAGTTCTCTTCACACTTTGTTGTCCATTCAAATTTAATTCCATATGTTTGTAAATAAGTGATGGGATGAGTAATTTTAGAGAATCCTTCTATAAATATCATGTAGTATCTCGTTAATCCCATGAAGGATCCGACTTCCGAAAAATTCCCAGGTGTTGGCCATCCTCTAATGGCTTCAATCTTCTCTAGATCTATGGCTATACCTTCTTCAGAAATAATGTTCCCTAAATAATGGATTTGTTCTTGGTAAAAAGAACATTTACTAAGATTGGCATAAAGTTGATGTTCCCTCACCACTTGAAACACCAACATCAAGTGATATTCATGATCTTCCTCGGACTTAGAATAAATAATTATGTCATCCAAGAACACAATGAAAAACTTATCTAGATAATTTCTAAATATGCCTTTCATTAAGCACATAAGAAAAGCTAATGCGTTGGTCATTCTAAATGGCACCACTACAAATTCACAATGTCCATACCTGGTTCTAAAGGTTGTCTTACTGATGTATTCTTCCTTGATTATGACCTAGCGGTAGCCTCATCTCAAGTCTATTTTTGAAAATATCTTTGATCCTCTTAGTTGATCAATGAGGTCATAAATTCTGGGTAGAGGTTGTTTTTTCTTCAAAGTGGATTTATTCAGTTGTCTAAAGTTAATACATAGCCTCAATGTTCCATCCTTATTTTTGGCAAAGAGTATCGATGCTCCCCAAGGTGAAACACTTGGGTGCATGTACCCTTTCTTCAACAATTCTTCCAGTTTCATTTGTAATTCTTTTAATTCTGGTGTACTCATTCTTGTTATACTATCAATTGCCACCCTTGAAGCATTTCCAAGATTATTGTCTTAATCCTTGTTATAATTACAAACTATTATTCCCCATACCTCCTTGAGACCTTCCAAAAAACAATTTTTAGGAATATGCATGCACCCTCATAGTTATGGTACTCGCTTACATGCAGGCCAATGAAGGGACAATCACATACATGTCAGAAAATGATTCAAAAATTTTAATTACTCCTAATTAATGGTGATTTATGGGTTTGGTTAGTTTCCTAACTTCTCTTACCTGTACTCAATCATCTCTAACCAACTAGAGATTGCCTAAAAGGATCATTTTTCCAAGGATAAAGGCAATGAAAAGTAATGGTTATTTGCACACATTAAGAAAACCTTTTTTTGGCTAACCCCGCCAAGTCTGTAAACCCCTATACATCCTTGTTTATGTTTTTTTGACTTTAAAGCCCCTTTTTCCATCCCTCTTTTTTGATTACCAACTTATCTTTCCAAGAGTTTCCTCTTATATCCTCTTTAGGCTCATGGTTGATCTGCAGTCAATACCATCTTGTATAGAAGGAGTAAGGGTGGAGGAATCTGGGATCTCTCTTGACAGGGAAGAACTGTACAGGTCAGGTATACATCTATAACCACCTTAACTATTTAATAAAATAGAAACTCTTTCCTTCAAAATATGTTGTGTTTGTAATGTTTTGATTGCAATCTTTTCACATATATTTCGTAGAATACTAGTTGTTGAGATTTTACTGATATATTTCATTAGACTAACTAGTAGTTATTAGTTTAACTACCTCTCTATATAGTCTTGCATCTTTAATTCTTTTGCAAGTTGCAGCGAAATTGTTGGAAAAGAGTGAAGAAACTACGAAAATCGAGAACGATATCAACTATAAGAATCTGGGTGAGTCAAACTTTCTTTCCCACCCTAAGAGTTAGTTATTTCTTTTGAAATAAGTTATTGTATATTTGTTGCATGTTATGGCTGTGATTTTATTTCTATTGTATACAACCTACTACTGTAGGGGGTTTTCCCGAAAACAACAATGGTGACCATACTAGGGATATTTCTCCAAAGTGGGTTTGTTTATGGGTTTCTATCTTTGTTTGCTTGATTTAAGTTTTTTTCTTTTGTTTAAGACTGTTATCTATACTTGGATTGATAGCTTATAAGAATTTGAGTCTTTCTTTAGTTTCACTTGAGCCTTTGCATTTCCTTTTTTTGTCTCTTTTTTATATTTCTGGGTATATACGCATTGTGCTACTTATCATAGTCACATACACATACGTTCCCAGCTAGTATAGACAATTGTGTACATGCAATTTTCCTTAATCACAGGTGTGCACATCTTTCAATAAAGGACTTTTTCAAATATTTTTTATCTGAAAGTTTTTTAGGCCAGGTGTCTGGGGTCTCTCCTGAGGCTTTGAGACTTTTTATTTTATTATCCGAGTTCAGTTTTTTCTAGTTTGATTCTTATAAATAAAAGAAAGGTTATTTGATGCTTTGATCATTCTAAGTCATTCTTGGATTTACTTTTTGGTTTCCATTATTTTTGGCTTCATTTTGATCTCTCTATTGCATTTTGTGCTTTGGTATTTAGAACTAAGTTTTCCAATTCTTTCTATTTATATACTCTATTTCCTTTGACAATAGATATATACATATGCTACTATTATATAGGAGTTAAGTGCATAAAGACATTCTTAAAAATGTGTAAGTGTTGGGTCATATACGTGCCCTATAGAGGGCCAAAGCGCGTACATACACATTCCATAGAAGGAAAAGGATCATAAAGAGCTCATATGTGCTCACTATATTGATATAGGGCATGCACATAAGATTATACATGTGACCTATAGTGGAGACAGTTGCATACACCATAAAAGTGACTTTTTGGCTTGATTATAATCATTTTTCTAGCCTTGTTTTGTCTTTTTTGGGGAGTTTGGTACCGAAACGTTTTGTGGCCTATAGGAGGTTGGTAAGGCCTTAAATTTGAATGGAAAACAATTTTTTTTATCCATATTTGTGTCCCTTTTATTCCTTGGATTGCATCACTATAAGACTAGTCTTGTTCTTAGGATCTTGGTTTCGTGGTCATTGTTGCGATCATTTTAGAAACTTGAGTTTGTATTTGAGTTCAATAATTTTATTTTGTTCTTTCCTTGTATTTTTCAAACATAAAACCAAAAATGTTTATTTCTTTTATCCTCTTTTGTTAGTTTTTTCTTTGGTAGAAATAAAAAGAAAATGAAAAAACCCTAGTTTCATGCTAGTTAGATTTCTTTCTTTTGGTTGCATTGTTTTGATTTATATTTGAAAAAGAAAAAAGATATTAGCTTAGGATTTTTTTTTCTTCTCATATTGAAATCATTTCAAAAGAAAAATAACAAAGAACATCCTTGTGTTTTCTTCTTTTTCTTTTTTCAAAAGGTTGTATTATGCATCAGAAAGAGAAAAGATCGCATTTCAAGGTTTGAAGGATTGTTCATGTTTTTTTTCTTTTTTGAAACTATTTTTCATTGAAGAATTAGTGTAAAGTTTTATTTGTCATTGTTCTTATAAGTTTCATTTTTTCAAGAGTCTCAAACAACATTAGTTTCACTTCCATATTCTTTAAGTAAAAAAAAACGCTAAAATGAAGTCTAAATTTAAAATTTACTAGACTTTGTTTATAGGGTTCATAAACAAGTTTAGGGTTAGGGCCTTGGATTAGGATTGAATAGATAACTCTCCAAGGCTAGTAAAATAACATAGGAGTATGATATAGGGAGATTCAAAATCAAATTTCCATATAAGTATAGTCGGGAGCCTCCTCTAACACATGAGTTAAACATGAGGTTGCATAAGGAAGAGTCGAGGATATAACCCCTTCGAGGCTTGACCGAACATTGTGGAGAGATTATATTTTTTGGGTTTTATTAGTGACCATACCTCCTTGAGAGGAATTTATTTCAAATATTATGGATTTCTTACCCTTCCCATACGTTCGATCCTGATTGTCGATTGTACCCCCTGAATGATGACTGTGAGTTGGTATCCTTAGTTTCTCTTCGTAGGTATCTAAGAGGTTACTATAGGGGGTTTCCCATGGTACCTAAGATAGATGTTGTATCATGCTATTATTAACCTTGGAGGATGTCCCTCAAAGTGAAGGTTACTTGCACTAGCTAGGGATGGTAAGTGGAGGTTGGGATAATTTCTTCTCACTCCTTCATTCATCAGTCTCGGGACTTGATCAACCCATGTCAGTTTATGGAAGGTACCTTTCCACTTTTTCATTACTTTGTGTTATAGAACAAATTTCCATACCTATGCATTTGTGACATGGCCTTACCCTTTTCCCTAGCTTGCTAAGCAAAATACCAAATTTTCTTCATCAAATTCATCTAAAACACTTGACTTTTGTTGATATCCAAGGGTTTCCTTTGTGTAACACGTGGAAATCCGCACCTTGCAAGATTAAAAACCTGATGATGAGAGATCATTTCTATTGGTGCAATATTATGTTGTTGAGATTTAGAAATATTACCTAATCCCTTCATTCTCTAAGTAGCATCACCTGATTTGGAAAATCATTTTCCAATGTTCCTTCCTCTCTTATATATCCATAAGGTGGGTTCCTATCCTTATTGGGTTATCTAAGGAAGAGCCTCACTACTGAGTTTATGCTCTAAGGACTTGTGGAGGAACCCGGGAAGTTGGCTCCAAAGCAATGACAAAAGTTGAACTAGGTTATAACCAACTTTCACATATTGTTAACAATAGAAGAGTTCTCTTTTCCTCCTATCTTGTGTTCATTTCATTGTTATATGTTGTTTTTGTTCATATATGCGTTGATTTACACACTTGATATATGATACTTGAACCTATAACTACCTTGTTGTAACACTATATTGGTTTCCTATTGCAGGCTAGTTCCGACAGAGACCAGGAGCACTTCAAGAAGTAGGAGCAAGGATCGACATCAAACGAAGGTTTTAAGGTGCAAGTATTCTCCTTTTTCCTTCCCTTCTCTTTCCTAGTGAAACATAGTTATTTCTTGTTTGCATGATTTTTTGTGAGGGTATATTTCAGTCTTCTTAATTTAGTATTTCTCTGTTGTGACTTGACCTAAGGTCACAAGGGAAACATCCCTTAATAACTTTGGAATCAGGACCTTATCCACTTGGGTTGAATTTTTGGAGAAGTTGTTTGTTTGCGATGTCTTTATTAAGAATTTTTAGTGGAGTGTTGCTTTGTATAGTTGGCCTTGGTTTGTGTCAGTATCACCAATTTTGGATCATTGATTTAGGTTGGTCAACCGACCACTCCATTGGTTGGGAAGGACCCTTGGTATTTCTCTTGAAAGTGAAATTCTAGCTACTAGTAACCATAAGTATAAAAACAATAGGAAGAGGAAGAGTACCAAGATCAAGTATCCAACCTATAATAGTCATGTTGGGTGAAAGAAACCAACCTTTATGAGTCATGCTAGGAGAAAGAGCCCAGTCCCTGCAATTCATACTGAAGTTCAGTCGCCAACATCTGAAATTCATGCTGGGAGAATCAAACCAGCCTTTGCTAGTCATGTTGGAGTTATGTCAACAATCGTTGTGAGTCATGTTGGAGACCTGCACCCAACCATTGCTAATCATGTTGGGATAAAGAAACTACCCTCTTCGAATGATGCTGGAAGTGCAAGTCTAGTCACTTCAAGTCATACTGACATCATGTCTCTAGCCTCTGCTAGTCATGCTAGGAGAAAGCAACCAAATACTGCAAGTCATTTTGGGGGAACATGTACAGTCATTGCAAGTCATACTGGAATTAGTTCACTAACCTATGTGATTCATCTTGGATATATGTCAACAACCTCTGTGAGTCATGTTGAATACATGCTACCAACCTATGCAAGTCATGCAAGAAGCACGGAACCAACCTCTGCTAGTCATGTTGAATTTATTTCAACAACCTCTACGAGTCATGTTAAAGACATGTTACCAACCTCTGCAAGTCATGCTGGGAGCATGAAACCAACCTCTACGAGTGATGTTGGATTTATTTCAATAACCTATGCAAGTCATGTTGAAGACTAGTCACTAGCCTTTGCAAGTCATCCTGGGAGCGCAGATCGAGTCACTACAAGTCATACTGGAATCAAGTCACCAAATTCTATGATTCATGTTGGAGGCCTACACTTGGCCTCTGCTATTCATGTCGGGGGAAACCCACTCGCCATTACAAGTAATGTTGGGGGCATTGATACTATTGGGAATCCTAGATGAATAATACGTAAGCATAAGTTCCCTTGTAATATTTTTAAGGGAGATGACCTTAATTCTCTGTGCCTTGGAATTCCAATGGTACAAAGACTATGGTCCTTTTCTGACAACCCTTCTAGTTCTGAGTCATCTTTGGTTTCCCAACAACTTATTCAACCAGTGGTTGATGAAGTGATCCCGTCAATGAAATATTCGGTTGATCCCATTCTTATTTTTGGGAGCGATGCATCTTTCAACTATATCTTTAACATGTCCAATTTAGTACCTTCTAAAAAAGGAGGAGTTCCACTCTCTTCAATTACGCTCCCTCCAAGTCCTAGGATGGCTTCCTTTGATTGGAATGATCTTGTTGAGCCTCTCCTTCCTAATTTTGCACCTTTCTAGATAGTGGTTAGAGTTAATTCAATGGGAATTTATTGTTGTATTGTATATGAAGGATAATTTGCAAGTATTTTATCGTCCTTGGCTTGGAAAGATCTGAGTTATCCTAAGATTATGTCAGCTACCAGTGAGCCACTAGATTTCAACAGAATACCTAGTGAATGTTTGTGTATTATTCCTCAGTATCCTATCACGTTAGGTGGGAATAACTTCCTATTCGATCTATTAGTGTTGTCAGTCCCTTTGGACTTCAATATGTTTCTTGGGCATGATTATTTTTATTCTATGAACGTTGTGGTGTCTACACTCTTTCATGTAATGCATTTCCCTCACAAAGAAATCATTGTCACTATTGATTAGCTTTAATTTGATAATCACCATCCTAATTCAACTTTAGCTTAGTTTTATCCTTTGTATTTTCTTAGTGTTCGAGTAGACTCTTCCCCACCACAGCTGAATTATGTGGCGTCTTATCTTCAGTGTTCAGTTGCTCCTAATAAAGGATCTTTACAATCATGTTTTCCTTCTCGATACAAGGTCACAGTAATTGATCAAGTCTTGTATCTAATGGGGGAATATAAGCCTTTTCATTCATCTATTTTCCTGAGAGATCTTGAGTTTCCTCTCGAGTTTGATATTACTATTTGTGAAACCTCAAGCCATAGTGTGTGCATCTTGTCGAGTCCTAGTTTCTTGGATGTTGAATTTCCTTTGTATGAGGCTATCCTTTAAGCTATGATTTTGGATTTTTGACCTCCTCCTGAACTGGAATATTTACAAGTTGTTTACTAAATAATCCCTTGGCCTAAACCTAGTGATGGGATCTACCTAGAGAAGTACTATGCATAAGTTGCTAGGCTATGTGGTACTTTGTACATATTGTACTTTCAGGGTTTTTTGTTTTCAAGTTCTATATTCCATAGCACATGTTATTGTTAGAGGTTGATATATTGGACTTATTAACTTATGGGTGAGTTTTTTTTATATACAGGAATTTGGAGACATTCTCTTTGGTCCCTTTTCTCCATGTCAATCCATTTTGATAGGTAATGATCTCGAAACTAGCATATAGGTTAGAATTTTTCCTCCATCCATTATCTGTTTCCTATTTTATTTTTTCTTAGGATCGATCCCACTGATTTGCGACACAAAACCTTATTTATTGTTTAGAAGTGTTGTAATTAATGTGGTAGAGCTTACCATTCATGGGTTACCTAGTAATAAACTTGTTCGTAGTTTGGAACCCATGTTGAAGTACTTTCATAGGCCCAAGAGCCTTGTTTAGTACCACCATGAATTTGAATTGAACCCTCATATATTCTTCTCAGTCTTATTTTGTATTATACCCTATGGGTCTCCCCCATTTATGTGTTATGCTACCATTGATTAAGGTTGGTTGTCATTGATGTCAACCCTTGAAGAAAGCCCCGCAGCACAAAGGTTTGGGTAATGGACCCAATATTATTTGATGTAAATATGACTCATTATTGTCTTGTCATGGTTGATAAGAAGTAAACATGTATGAAATCCAAAGTGGTCCCCTTATGGTGAAATCCTTCACGGGAAGATGCTTTGTGGAGTAAGAGAACCCATGCTTAATTGTGGAATAATGAGATGAAGGGCAATGAATTTGTTAGGTAAACTATCCTATATGGATAGTGCTTGTCATTCCATTTCTGGTGGTATGTGGAAAGTCACATAACTCCTCGCGGTTAGAGAGTTATGGCCATG
>JASDQU010816926.1:86620-101855 GCA_032191745.1 Picea mariana | reverse complement strand
TGGAAGCACCAACTTCCTTTGTTTTCCAACTGCAACTAGAAGGAGGCTCCAACCCCCTAGTTTCTTAGGCTACAACCTGAGGGAAGCTCCAACTCCCTAATTCTCCACCAACAACTAGAAAGAGGATACAACCCCCTATGTTCTCCAGCTACAACTGGAAGGTGGTTACAACCACCTATCCTTTCCCCGTCCAACTGCCCTAATGTATAAGTAGAATGATGGAACCACTGTCACACTATCACTGTGAGATATACTATTGTAAACCTATACCAATCAACCTACACCAAACAAATTGTACCAATAACTTGAACCATGTATCAACCTTTACATCAACATGTAATCAACCTATACACTAAAAAAGTGCATCAACCATGCACCAACCTGTACCTCAACCTCAACCAAAATACCACATCAATTTCATCATCCAAATCTGATTTGTAACTCTATTACAGAGTTACAAATCNACTCTGTAATAGACCTAGTGTATATGATCACATACCTGTAAACCTTCCTTAACTTTAACAACAAGAGACTATCATTTTCATCAAAATTTACTTTAGTCTCACATGACTAGTTTTGGATTAGTCAACAACCCTAACTTGAAATAATCATAACTATGTACCTGTAATTAATAAAGATCTTAAAATAGTACACAATGTTCTTCAGTGTGTTTTATGCAATTCCTCCAAGTATCGCTACTTGGAACCTCACAGAAAAGGAGTTATAGCAAAAATGGCATACCTTGTTGAATTCTGGCTTATTCTAGAGAGCGAACTTGTAGAGCATGCCCCGCACGGAATATTTGTTGTATGGATATTAAAATTGTAAAAATAATACTACATAATGTACTCTAACCAATGCATTTGGTATTACATAATTTGGATCCATTATGAAGAAGTTATGACATTTTTACCCAAAACACTTGTTTTAGACTAGTTTCAGGATTAGCCACAAACCTTATTTTCCACGGAGTGTAACTCCAAAAATAAAATGACCCACAAGATGAAATTTGTACCACAACTACTTGGATATGTTTCCTCAATGGCCTCCCAACATCATGGTTTGAATCATTCTATAAAAAAATGTTATTACGAAAATGGTGAGATCACCTGTAAATAACATACCTTAGAAAGCATCATCAAAATAATTTATCCTCCCTTGAATTTCAGCCTTCTTTACTTCACCTTCCCTCTAAAATTTGGCTTAGATATATTTTGGTTACCTCAGTCACTGTAGATATTCAATATGCTCAAGTGTAATTAAAATGAGAGAGCCTTGCCTCTTATTTATACTCTCCAAGTAGCTTCCTTAGAAACATCTTCTAGGCCACTTTGTCCACATAGCCACATAGTCACCTATGTCCAAATTTGCCCAATTTTGCACTTGTCCATGTATCCAATAGCCACTTGAACACTTAACCCATTTTCCTCATTTAGGGTTATCCTTCTTATAACCACTTTCCATAGTTATAAAGTTCTCCATTTACTTTATTATTTAAATAATCCTCTTTGCAAGCACTTTGACTTCTTTGACCTTTTGGGGTTTCAAGCCAATCATATGAGGGTCCTTCAACTTCGTAAGGCCATAACTCTCAAACTATGAGGAGTTATGTGACATTCCACATACCATCGGAAATGGAATGACATGTAATATCCATCTAGAATAGTCTTACCTGCATATATATAAAAACTCATACCATTATACATCAAACAAACTTGGGTCCATTACCCAAACCTTTGTGCTATCGGAATTCGCTACCGGAATTTCTTCAAGGGTTGACATCAATGACAACCAACCTAATTAATCAACGTTATTCCCGTTTGGCATTGATGACAACACTTTGATGCAATACTAAAATCATATCACTCATGCTTCCCATGGAACCATGACTGCATCTTTGTGACCAACGCTCCCCCTGGAACCATGAGTGCATCTTTGTGACCAACGCTCCCCCTGGAACCATTCTTCTGCCCTCTATATATGATAAATCTCTCCCCCTTTGTCATCAATGGAAAAGGTGTCTTTCCATTCGAGTCTTCTCTCCCTAACTGACTCGTCTGATCTCCCAACCTAAATTGTCCTCTTTATGGTCCTTCCTCGTGTACATCTAAGACATATAAGATAAGCATTCAAAAGAATTCATTTTGGAGTAGAAATAACTCTGATTCTTTGGATAATATACTCAAAGGCTTCCCGTGGAAGTGGTTTTGTAAAGATTTCTGACACTTGTTCTTTTGTGCCCACATATTGAACTTAGATGTTCTTTTCTGCAACATGTTCCCATAGAATGTGATACTTGATTGGAATGTGCTTCGTCTTGGAGTGCATCACCAAGTTCTTTGAGATACAGATGGTGCTTTTATTATCATTATATATTGGAATGGGCTCATCCTACTCAACCTGTATATATCTCAGAGTTTGTTTCATCCATAGAACCTTTGTACAACATGTTGTTGCTACAATATACTCTACCTCAGTTGTAGATAAAGATATTGATGATTGTTTCTTTCTTATCCATGATACTAAACACTCACCCAAGTAGAAAATTTCTCCACTAGTGTTTTGTCGGTCATCAATGCAACCTTCCCAATCTACATCTGTGTAGGAAATAAGTGATAGATCCTTTCCTTTTGGATACCATAATCTAAACTCTTATGTTCCTTTGAGATATCTGAAAATCCTCTTCACTGCTAATACATGTGATTCCTTTGGTGATGCTTGAAATCGTGCCATTTTTCCAACTACCTGCATTACATCTAGTCTAGATGTTGTCACATATAGTAGGCTACCAATCATTGACCTGTATTTCCTCTGATCTTTAGACTTCGAATCATCATCTTTGCTCAACTTGCAATTGGTTTGCATGGGAGTGATAACTGGTTTGCAATATTCCATTCTGAACCTCTTTAGCATTTCTCTAATATAATTGGTTTGAGAAATAAAAATTCCTTGGTTGCTTTGATGTATCTGAAGACCCAAAAAGAAGGATATTTATCCAAGTAATGACATTTTAAATTCATTCTACATGTCCTTTGCAAATTTCTAGCTTAACCTGTCATCAGTACTTCCAAAAATAATATCATCAACATAAACTTCAATTAATAATATACTACCCTGAGTTACCTTGATGTAGAGGTTGTTATTTTCACTTCATTTTCTGAACCCTACCTATTGTATATATTTATCCAATCTAGAGTACCATGCTCTAGGAGCCTGTTTTAGACCATACAAGGTCTTCTTTAATTTACACATAATTTGTGTTCTCTGACAATTGAAAACCTTCCAGATGTTCAATGTAGAATTCTTCTTCAAGTTCCCCATTCAAAAAAGATGATTTTATGTCCATCTGATACACTTTAATATTTTTGGAGCATGCATAAGTTAAAAGCAATCAGATTGCTTCCATTCTGGCAACTGGGGAAAATGTCTCTTCAAAGTTGATTCCTTCAACCTGTGCATATCCTTTACATACCAATATATCTTTTTTCCTTGTAACCTGTCCATCTACATTCAATTTATTCCTCTATACCCACTTTGTGTCGATCACATTCTTATCCTTTGGTCTTGGAACCAATTCCCAAGAGTCATTTTTCTCTATTTGATCCAATTCTTCATCCATGGCCTTATTCCAAAATTCATCATTGTTGGCCTCTTCAAAACAGGTTGGTTCAATCATAGATGAGATTTATAGGTGTGCTTGTTCTGGTGAACAGATTCTTCTTCTAGTCTTAACTCCTGCATCTTTGTTTCTGATAATTTGATCTAAAGGATGATTCTTTTGTACTCGTTTGCTAGGTGTCTTTGGAGGCACTTGTCGAACTTGCTCTTCTGCTTCTGTCGGATCCTCGTCATCTTCCCCTTCTACTTCTTTTTTTTATTCTTCTTATTCTTCGTAAAGATTTTCCATTGATTCATTTTCTTCTTCCTTTAATTCTTGTCTACATGTTTCATCAATTGTTACGTTGATACTTTCCACAAATTTACTCAATCTTAGGTTGTAACACTTGTATGCTTTCCTTGTACTTGAGTAACCAACAAGTACTCCTTTGTCCACACGAGATTCAAACTTTCCCATTCTTCCATCTTCTCTTTTGATGTAGCATTTTCTTCCAAAAACTATGAAGTGCTTCAAATTTGTTGGTCTTTCTTTCATATCTCATAGGGCGTTTTGTCAGTGTTTTTTCTAAGAATTACTCTATTTTGAATATGAAATGTTGTATGCACTTTCTGTGTCCAAAATATATCTATCAATTTGGAATCCATTAGCATTGTTCGATCCATTTATTGTATTGTCCTGTTCTTTCTTTCGACAACTCCATTCTATTGAGGTGTCCTAGCAACAAAGAATTGCCTTTTTATTTCATGCCTGCTACAGTAGTCCATAAATTCCTTTGAAGTGAAATCTCCTCCATTATCAAATCTCAAGCATTTGGTTTTTGAATCCATTTCATTTTCAACCATTTCCTTGTAGACCTTGAAGTTTTCAAAAGCTTCTGACTTATTCCTGAGAAATAAAATTGCATTCATTCTTGTATAATCATCAACTAATAACATAAAGTATTTCTCACCTTTTAAACCCTTTGTTGTAGTTGCTCCAACTAGATTGGTATGCATAATTTCTAGTGTTCTTGTCATTGAATATTCTTTTGATTTAAACCTGGTCTTTGTTTGCTTTCCTTGTTGACAATGCTTGCATAAAGTGTTGGTTGGTTTCGTGATTTGGGGAATTTCTCTAATTGCTTCCCTTTTGCTGACTTTGACAAGGTTATCAAAATGTATGTGACCCATTCTTCTATGTGATAGCCAACTTTCATCTTCCTTTCCTAGGAAACACTTTTCATTTCCAATTTCACTTAATACATATATGTTGCTTGAAGTTCTTGTAGTTGTTGCAATCAATTTTCCCAAACCTTCTTTTCTTATATCACACTTTTGTGAATCAAACGTAACTTTATGACCTTGGTCACACATTTTACTCACACTTAGAAGATTATGTTTCATATATTCTACTAGTAGAACATTTTCTGCCTTGGTATTCTTGTTCCCAATTCTGACTATGCCTTTTCCAATGATTTTAGATGAATCATCATTTTCAAAGGAGACTGATCCATCTCTTTCCTTTCTTAATGTAAGAAACTTGTCTCTATCACCTATCATGTATTTTGAACAACCACTCTCAACATACCAACCATGTTTCTTCTGCTTAGCTTGTAGAGCGAGTGTGCATTCTCCATTGCTATATTGATTCTTCTTTCTTATCCATGTCCTTTTCTGAGGTTCCCGTCTATGACTATTGTTGTTCTTTTGTGGTTCTCTAGGAGGGACTTCCATTCTGCAATCTTTGGCCATGTGTCCAAAGTTGTTACGTTTGTATCATTCCACTTCAGTGCTCAAATATTAAAACCTCTTGTAACTTATTCTCTGTGTTTCACTAGGCCTTCTTGGATAACCCTTTTGTGTATGACTTTCAAAGTTGTTTATGTTCATGTTGTTAGCTCTGCAATTCACAGCTTTGTGTCCAAAATTATTACATGCATAACATAAACCAAAAAAGATAGTTTGATACCTGGGAGTTGAAGATCTTCTGAAAGGAGGCACTCTTATGAATCCTTCTTCTTCATGAGGCCTATCTTTTTCTGTTGGTCATTGATTCTAAAATCTGAATCTTCTCAGTGGAGGAGTGTCCCTGTAATTTTCTTTGTAGACATTCCTATCCCTTTTGATTGTTTCTGCATAGATTTTTAAATATGTTTCTTGTTATGTTGTTTTGAAACTTGATCCCTTTCCTGTCTTATTTTATCCAAGTCCAGACTTGTCATGATGAGGTTTTTGACTACTGATAATGTCATTCAAAATTTTTGAGTTGTTCTGCATATTTTTCTTTTGAAGATCCTTTCTTAATGTGACAATTTCTGCTTCCAAATTTCCAATGATCCTGTCTCTTCCTTCTAGTTGTTCTATGAGTGCTTCTTCAATTATTTTGTCTTCTTTAATTTGAACATCCAAATTTGTGATCATTTGTTCTAGCTCCTGAGTGTCTTCTTTCATGTCTAGTTCCGCTTGTAGTTTCTTGTTTTTCTTCTTTTCTCTTCTGATAACTTCTATGGCACACAACAATTATTCTCAGTAGTCAACCTCTACCTCTTCACATTCTTCTTCGACCTCTTAATATTCTTCTTCGGCCTCTTCATATTCTTATTCAGAGTCTTCTTTATCAAAGTCTTCTACTGCCATGAATAGAACTCTTTCTGTCTCACTGTCATTGACTTCATCTTCATCTGATGATGAGATGTCTTCTTTGGTTCATAAGATTTTCTTGAAAACTTTCTTTATGGTTATTTTGCCTTTATATGTTTGTTTTCTATTTGAGTAACCTTCATCGTTTCTCTTTTTCTTATGAGGACATTTGTTAGAAAAATGACCAATACCATCAAAATTAAAACAAATCAAAGGAAGCTTACCTCTATACCTATTGTTGGTTCCCTTGTTCAATCTTTTGACAAAGTTGGTTGCTTCTTCATCATCTTCTGAGACGTAACTATTGTTGTTATGTTCTTTTTCTTTTTTATTTCCTTTTTGCTTTGACCGTTTGGATGCTTTGAAGGCTTCTTCTTTTATATCTACATTTTCCCGTTCAGTTCTCATTTCATATGCTATGAAGATTCCATGTAGTTCGTCCATGCTTATTGAATTTAGATCTACTCTTTCTTCTATTGTTGATATCTGAAGGTCAAATATCATAAGAAGAGATCTTAGTACCTTTTGAACAATTACATATTCTTTGATTTCTTCCGCCAATCCCAAGATTGCATTTACTGTTTCATCGAATCGTAAAAAGTAAACTGCAATATTCTCATCTTTCTTCATCTTTAGTTTTTTGAACTGACCTCTTTAAGTTTGAAGCTTTGTTTCTTTGAATTTTGAATCTCCTTCATAAATATTTCAAAGTTTGTCCCAAATATCTTTAGCGGACTTACAATGTGAAACTTTGGTGAATAGTGATTCTCTAAGACCATTCAGAAGTGCATTTGTGTCTCTGGAATAATTCTAATTGATTTTCACTACTTTGTCATTTGTCGATGGAACTGTTGGTGTTGTGTATCCATCTACAATTGATTGCCAAATTTCAAATCCCTAATTCGGTATATATGTCTTCATCCTTATGCTCCAAAATGCATACTTTTGTCCATCAAACTGTGGTATTCCATTTTTATACATGTTGTTTCTCTCGATGATCTACCTTTTAGTGGTTAAACTGATTTCTGAAGGAACCTGCTCTGATACCAATTGTTGGATTATTGAAAAGGGGAGTGAATCAGTAATAGAGCAATCTAATCCTTTTTAACCATATAATGCAAGTGTTATATCAATGTAGCATTATCATCCAATATTTGCAGAGTAAATAAACAATGAAAAAATGAACAATCATACACATACACAGTACACCAATGTTTTTACATGGAAACCCAAAGTGGGAGAAAACCACAGAATGTTTTTTGTTATATGTCTTGAAGAATTACATTCATTAGAAGCACCAACTTCCTTTTTTTTCCAGCTACAACTGGAAGGAGGCTCCAACCCCCTAGTTTCTCAGGATACAACCTGAGGGAATCTCCAACTCCCTAATTCTCTGGCCACAACTAGAAGGAGGCTTGTTGGCATAGGGGCAGACCCAGGGTTCAACGCTTCAACAACGCACCAACAAAACCCTAACTACTGGCCCTTTTAGCAACACCTGCGAAATAGATGAAGTATCACCCGAGGTAGAGGCAGGTGTGGTTGTATGACTCAGATGTCTACAACCTAGCTGGGACATAGATCTATGATTAAAAAACCTTAATGGAGCACTTAATAGTCATTATTCATCAGTATTTAACCTTGGTTTACAGTGCAGATAAACCCTAGTTACAAAGCATCGCAAAATTCATCCAAATCTAATATATTCAAGAACTAAGAATATCAACACATATCAGATCTAACATCTTATTCACATCATTAGGCACTAAGCTATCATATTCATCTAAGCATACATCATTACACTAAGCATAAATCATATGAACAATAAAACATTCATAATGCACAAAGCAACCACAATGCACAAAGAAACCACAACACATGATATACGTGGTTCACCCCCAACCTGGGGCTACGCCCACCAACTCTTTTTCTTTTTATTGTCTTTTGTTAGTCTCCTACATGCACAGATCCATAAGGTCCTACTTCGCATAGATAGGAGATCTGTGTGCACTTCTCTAGATCATCTTTCCCCGAGCTAGGTCACAGCAAAAATCCTTTACACAGTCTCTTACAGTTGCTTTCACTTAGCTCTGTAAGTTCTCAACTCAGCATGCACAAAGCACTTACAATTTGCACTCAGCACTTAACACTTAGCAAGGTACCAAAACCTCATTCTTCTTACATAGCCTAGACTTCTATTTATACATTACAAAAAGGGCCTAAACATGGGTAAACCCATGGACCGACATCCCCATACCCATTACATACCCCAAAACCCAAAAAACCCTAAACAAGGGGCCGAGATCCCACAATCTCCACCTTCGATAGCCTGTCGAAGTCCCAAAATAGGTCAAACATGACCAAGGATCACCAAAACTTGTTCAAGGGACAACATACCCCCAACACTCACCTATGACATGTCTCAAGTCACTCTGATCTGGGTAGCTTTGCCTCAAAATCTTTGAGCTTGGCTCGAGCTTCTTCGACATGTTGTTGTGCCAAGGCCTCCTACTCAGCTAACTCTTGAATAACTACCTCGTTGACAGGTCCCTCCAAGCATTGTTCATCTGTAGTGACTACTTGATCCAGTTCTGCTCCTCAGCCTTCAATCTCCTCTAATAGTTGGCAAGCCTCATCCTCAATTGGTTGGAGCCTCTAAGTCACTTCCATGAATTTTCTCTGAATGGTGTGGACCTGTTGTTGAGTAGTGCGTTGTTCTTGGGATCTCTTCATCCTTTCAACTACTGGTAGAGGTTTCAATTCTGCCTGTACTATCACTTCTTGCTGCTTTTCTTCCTAGAGATGTGACTCCAGTGTCTTTAGTTCATGGTCTTCAGTAAGTCACTCATAGGTTTACGCACTTCAACTGCTAAGTTGTTTACATTCCAGAGCTAATGCTCTGATCCTCTCAACTACACTCTGGGTAGTGGATTCTCTTTGGTATCAAACTTTCTGTGGAGTGCTTGGCACTGCTCATAGCTCTAAGTCTATTATCCTCTGTTGAATTTGTTGGAAAACTTCCTCAAGTTGCGCTACTTGATTCTCCATTGGTTCTTCTGCCTTTTGTTCTAAGCCGGTCAGAGAGCGAAGTGCTCTGTTGATTGCCTCTTTTACTCCAACCTACTCTGCGAGCAACTGTTCCTTCTCTTGCTGGATCTACACTTTATCCTCTTCAAACTTGGTTTGGAGGTCATCCTTCTCCTATTGTGCAACTCGACATCTCTCTACCATTTCCTCTTATGCTTGCTGCAGGGCCACTATGGCCTATTCTTTCTCTTCTTGTGCGCTAGGAAGATGAGCTTTGGTTGCATCAGCTATTCTACGAAGTTGGGTAGGCTCATATTTCCCAACTCTAGTTCTTCTAATGGTGGGGGTGCAATGGACACTACACGGGTGGAGTGAAGGGCCTATTGTACCCCTCTGAGTTTTGCCTCAATCCTATCATACATGTCTGCTTGTTTGGATTTAGTGTTCTGCAAGTGGTCCTGCGAGGCGTCTGATATGGCTACAATGATGAAGTTGAAGTCATCAAGCGTTGATGCATGAGCATCGTGCAAAGCCCAAAGCATGCGACTAAGCCAAATATATAGATGGATGTGTGAAGGAAGAAAAAGAGCACGTTTTCATAAGAGTCGTTTTCAATTTTGAATTTAAAAGGAATTAATGTAATAGTTAGGAAGAAGGCATACTTTACATTTATATCTTGGAGGTTGTAAGCAGATCTTGAGCGATTTTCTCCCATATGTCAATGTAAAAGGCATTTAATCCCAGTTAATGAAAGTAGGTAGATTTGAATTAATAGATTAGACAGTTTAGAGAGTAGGGGGGAAATGGATATAGACACCCTCGCCTTTGTATCATTAGTTAGTTGTAACATGAGCATAGAGAAGTAGCAGAGAGCTGTAGAGAAGAACCCATGTACAAAAGCTTTGAATTTAATATATGAAGCTTTCAAGTAGACTCATGGTGTTATGATGTTTTTTGTTTATACATGATGAATGGTATGCTCACAGTTGTTTTATTCTCTCCGTTATGCATTTGCTTTAATACTATGTGTATGTATGATTTCATGTTGAATGTTTGAAGTCTGAGAGAGAAAGAGAATGAGTTTCAATTGTTTCTCTTCCTGAGTGAGAGTTCCTGTAAGAAGTGCAGTGAAACGTCTGCAAGGAGTGCATTGACGAAGGTTTAGAGTTTATCTCTAAAAGCTTAGGAGGGATATTGTTGTTCTCATTTCAACAGAAGTGCAAGTGAAGCATAGAAGCCATGCAAGGTGTGCATAGGCTGGCTGGAATCTAGAACTTATCAACTAAGGGGAGAGTTGAAGGACTATTGTTGCTAGAGGTGCACAAAGTCGAAGAATCAAATACTTTGAAGTACTTGAAAGGTTTCCACAAGGAGCGCATCCAAGAGTCCTTTAGAGATTTGAGTTTGTAAAGGAAAGCTAAGGAGGGTGTTAACCTTTGAACATTTCAAAGGAGGACGAAGGCCGAACTACTTCAAAGGGAGAGGAGGGTTGAAGTCATCCAACAGAAGTAAATTTCATAAGGAAGAATCTTGGTTTATTCTGTAGAAGTTGTCCAGGTGCAACGAGCGGTCGAAATTCTCTGTGGAGGATTCACAAAGTCGTGAGGACCGTGAGATTCTAGTGAAGCTACAAGATGGATAAGTGTTGGAGGAATCCATCCTTCGGGTGGTAAGAATCAATGTGTACCATGGATCATGCTTTACACAAGTCGTTAGATCATTTCAGCATTTCAGGGATACTGACGACAAGGACCAGAGCACAGTGGAATGGAAGTCTTGAAGTCACGAGTTGAGACAGGAATTGGAGGGGAGTTTTAGGATTTCGACACTTCGGGTGTCGAGAAATAGAGAAGGCAGTTCTTTGGGAGAGAAAGTATCAAAAACTGGGAAGAGTGACAGGTGGCAAGGATCTATGTCAAATACAGAGGACAGCGGAGAAGTGGCACACTTGTCGCCAGGTGGAGTCAAGCTTTGTTGACTATTTCATGGTTTCGTAGGTTGGAGAACTAGAAGTCTTGCATTGGGATTCCTGAAGTCCCAAAGTCCAAAATTCTGAATAGGTGGATATTTCTATGAGAGGCCAGCCTTTGCTGACTACATTTCTAAGAATCGACATTTTGGGTTTCGGCGGGTTCGGGAGCTGGAAACTCAACAATGGAAAATGCAAAATTGCGAGACCCAAAAGACCGAATTAGGAAGGGCGTGACTTTGTTGTGGTCAAGGAGACTTGGGTGATGTCTGGTGTTTGATTACATGGGAAGACTCATAAGGACCTATGAATTGACTCATTGAAGGTTCCAATAGGGATCCGAAAGAGCCACTTCAGCTCAAGGAGATTTGAACGGTCCTATGAGCAGATCTCGACCTGTGGGTTGGGGGTCTGGACCATTTGGTATCAGAGCTTGATTCTATTTGTATATTGAAGAAAGAGGAAGTGAAAGGGGAAAAGAGGAACATTTCTTATCCATGCCACCATGAAGAAGAGATAGACTAATGCCTAATCCAACAGTGGAAAGGGAAATGCGTGAACTACGTGCCAGGCTTGATGCCATGGAGACAACACAGAGGCACACAGTTGACATTGGGGATATCAGCAAGGTTGACAGTGAAAATGAAACTGGACATCAAGGAGAAGAATTCGTAGTCAAATATGTTGTAGACGAACGCCTATTCAAGGTTGTCGCAAGGATAGGTGCTAAAGCAAAGATGGAGATTCCCATGTATGAGGGAAACCTGGATGTTGAAGAGCTTCTATATTGGATTAGAGCTCTGGATAAATACTTTAACTATGAATATGTCGAGGAGGATAGGAAGGTCAAACATGTTGTCTCTAGACTTAAAGGGCATGTGGCATTATGGTGGGATGAACTGCAAGCTGACAGACGCTACAAAGGCAAGCAAAAAATCAAAAGTTGGGATAGAATGGTTGCGAAGATAAAAGCCAAATTCATACCTAAGGATTATCAAATCACTCTATTTCGGAAAATGCAGAATTTGAGACAGAAGCTGATGTCAATGAAAGAATACACTGAGGAGTTCTACAAGATAAACATTAGAGCAGGTCATCGGGAAAGAGATGATGTAAAGGTGGCCAGATACATGAATGGTTTGTGGTATGACATTCAAGATGAGATGATCACGATGATCATTCAGAATGTGGAGGATGCTTATCAGATGGCTCTAAAAGATGAATAAAAGATGAGCCGAAATCAAGGTCAAAGAGGTCGAGGCAGAAGTCAAGCCAGAGGAAAACTAATTACCCAGGATAGGACTCAGAAGCCTAAAGAACAAGGGAAGAAACCTCAAACTCAGCATGAGACAAAAGGAATATCATAGAGAGGGTAGTATGCCGATAGAAACACCTTTCCTCATACCAAAGGAAGAGGAAGAGGCAGGGGCGGTGAAGTGAAATGCTTTGTCTATGGGGAAAATGGACATAAATCTTATGAGTGTCCAGATAGGAATAAAGATGGTGTTGAGACTCACATTGCCAAAGCACAAGGATGAAATGTTGAGGCAGAAGATGCTGAGGGCAGAAGATATTTAATGATGAGGAATGTTCTCTTAACGCCAGAAAAGGAGGCAGAGAACCCAACCCAAAGGAAAAAACTTTTTTGGATTGCGTGCAAGACCAAAGACAGGGTATGCAAAGTCATCATGGATAGTGGTAGCACAGACAACCTCATTTCTACTGAGATGGTATAAAAGTTGGAGCTAGAGACTATTGTACATCCAAGCCCATATAGAGTTTTGTGGTTACAAAAAGGACATCAGATAAATGTCACTAAACAATGTTTAGTTGAATTTAAAATAGGAGGATATAATGATGAAATATTATATGATGTCATTCCCATGGATGTTTGTCATCTATTGCTGGGTAGACCATGGAAATATGATAGAAATGTGATTCATGAAGGGAGAAAGAACACATACACCCTGAAGAAAAATGGGAGAACTCACATGTTGTTGCCAATTAAGGATAAGGAAGTGAAACCATAGGTAAGCAACATTGTACTTCTCATGAGTGGGAAGGAACTTCTTAAGGAGGTTAATAAGAAGGAATACAAACAATTTGTTGTGGTCAAGAAGCCTAGAATTATTTTGACCAGTACAAGAGTGGATGATTTACTAGAAGAAATCCAGAAGATGTTGGAGGAATTTGTTGATATAGTAGTGGATGAACTACCTTGTTCATTGCCACCGATCAGGAGTATAAGCCATCACATTGATGTTATACCTGGAGCCAGTTTACCAAACAAAGTCACGTATAGGTTGATGCCACAGGAGAATGAAGAATTCAAGAGGCAAGTCCAGGATTTAATGGACAAAGAATTGGTTAGAGAGAGATTGAGTCCATGCAATGTTCCAATAGTGCTCAGTCCAAAGAAAGATGGAGGTTGGAGAATGTGTACAAACTCAAGAGAAATCAATAAGATTACCATCAGATACATATTTCCATTTCCAAGGATGGACGATTTGATGGATTGTTTAGGTGGAGATTTTTTTTTTTCAAAGATTGATTTGAAAAGCAGATATCATCAAATTCGTATGACAGAAGGTGATTAATGGAAGACATCATTCAAGATGAATGAAGGGCTACATGAATATCTTGTTACATTTGGCTTAACAAATGCACCTAATACTTTCATGAGATTGATGAATGAAGTCCTGAAGGATTTCATTGGGAAATTTGTCATCATATATCTTGACAATATATTGATTTTCAGCAAGACAGAAGCAGAACATTTGAATCATTTAGCTATAGTGATGAGGAGATTACAGTAAGAGAAGCTACTGATAAATATGAAGAAATCATCATTTATGAGGACAAAACTCATTTACTTGGTTTTTTTTGTCTTTGCAAATGAGCTGAAAATGGATTCGAAAAAGGTAGAAGCGATTAAGAATTGGTCATCACCGAAAGGTGTGTTTGAAGTATGAATCTTCCATGGTTTAGATAATTTCTACAGGAAATTCATCCGAAATTTCAGTGGGATTAGTGCACCGATGATGGATACAGTGAAGAAAAGACATAAATATTTTCACTGGACAGAGGAAGCAGAGAAGAGCTTCAATCTACTAAAGAAGAAGATCACAGAGATGTCGATTTTGGTTTTGTCGGATTTTAGAAAGACATTCCAGGTCAAGTGTGACGTGAGTGGGTTTGCAATGGGAGCGGTCTTGAGCCAATATGACAAGCCAGTTGCATACTTTAGCGAGAAATTAAATGAAGCGAAGATCAAGTACTCGACATATGACAAAGAATTCTATGTTGTCATACAAGCATTGAAGAAATGGAGACATTATTTGGTTCCTAAAGAGTTTGTTTTGTACAACAACAATCATGCTTTGCAATTCATGACTCAAGAGGACAAGTTGAACCAAAAGCATGCAAAATGGGTTGGATACATGCAGAATTTTACTTTTATGACTAAGCATATTTCTGGAACTGCTAACAAAGTTGTTGATGCTTTGAGTAGGAAATGTTTGTTGATGCAGGAATTCAGAGTCAAAACTTTGGGTTTTGATAATCTCAAAGAAATGTACAAGGATGACCCAGATTTTAAGGAAGTGTATGAGGCATATGACAATCCAATTCTCAGGGACAGAAGTGAGTGGACCGAATATATGATCCAGGATGGATTATTATTCAGGGGCAATCAGTTATGTATTCCAACATGCTCCATGAGGGAGAATTTGCTGAAGGAAAAACACAGTGGAGGATTGGCCAGACATTTCGGTCATGACAAAACATTCTCAAAGTTGACAACATTGCAAACTCAACGTGACGCAACTCATATTGAAAAGTTGTTTTTCAAAGAAGTCATCATACTTCACGGGTTTCCAAGGAGTATCGTTTCGAATCAGGATACCAAATTTGTTGGACACTTCTGGAGGACTTTATGGAAGAAGCTGGCGACAATTTTGTCTTTTAGCTCAGCTTATCATCCTCAGACGGATGGGCAGATAG
>JASDQU010816926.1:42273-58052 GCA_032191745.1 Picea mariana | reverse complement strand
TTACCATTTTTGCCTGTTTTTACCATGTCCTCTTCTAGGCCTATTTTTGAGCAAACGGAGACAGATTGTTAAAATCCGAGAGAGGTTTTTTCTCAAAACGGGCTGAGGAACAAAAACCTCTTTCAGTTTTTGTAACGGAGTTAAGAGCAGAGAGAATCGAAGTCATCTTCGAGGCCTATTTTTCCATATTTTCAATTTTCCGTTTCAGTCCCGATCTTGCAGGAGCTGTTACGGCCAGCTGGGGATGAATTTGGAGAATCCGAAGGAGGTTTTTGTCCAGAAAATGCCCATATACAATAAAATATTTCAGTTTTCACTCAGGTGTCATCATTGAAGAGAAAATCACGTCTGTTAGGACCCCTTTTTCGCAGAAAACCGGTCCGTTTTTCATGGCAGAAAGCTCCAAATTTGGTGGGAGTGGTGGCTATTTTTGGCCGAGGCGGTTAAACCGACTTCCGAAACTAATTGGGATGGTCTATCCTATTTATCCAGATTATTTTAATGTAAAAGGGTTTGACCTGTGAGGTTCCTGGACTGGACTGTGGGTTATGCATGACCAGAAGACCTTTTTATTCTCTGTAATTTTGAGATGAGCAATCAGCGATGAACATGTTTTCTTTTACAGGATTCCTGTGTGGTGATATTGGTGGTGTTTTTCTCTGTTTAATTTTTTTCCTGTGATCATTATGCATTTTTTCAGTTCTTATCATCTGAAGGAGAGTAATAGAAGAAGAATTTATCAGTAGATACTCTGCCTCTAAGCTTTTGATGATCTTTATGTTTTCTGCTAAAGCTTAGTTCAGGAATTCTTAGCTACTCCCGTGCCTGGATTTTATCTCCCCTATTTCTTCCTCAAATCAATACCATTAAAACTCAATTCGATCCAATATTGCTACTATCTTTCCCTGTGAAAGAACTTTGTCCAAAGCTGAGAGTGAATCTCCTTGTTTAAAGCGCAGACCCCATTTGCCCAATGGCCCTCCTTGTTGTTCCAAATCAATCATTTAAAAACCCCAACCCATGTTCTTCATAACTAGCCTAATACCTCCTCAAACAAAGCTATATTAGATAGAGAGATCCCTCTCCGAGACTTGGAGGGCTAGATCCAAGATTCGAAGTGGTTTTGATGTTGCCTCTGTGACTGCCTCACATCCTTGGGCAAATTACAGAGTGCTAACATAATGGCGACTCCACTAGGGAACCTCCCCAAAAGCACACTTTAAAGCTCCAGATATGATCATTGATGGTGGACAGTGACCAGACACCAGAAAGTCTGAGATCATTCACCTGACGACTCCAATCAGCTCCAGACTGTGCCAACTCAAAGATTCCATTGGAGGAAGAACCTGAAGCATGGCCAAGAAGCCTAGAAAGACCAGGTAATCAAGCTCAAATTGTGTTCAAGAAATATTTGGTTTCATCTGCAATTACTTTCTCTTTAATCATGATCCTGGTCTAGAGTATACTGTTGAAATTCAGGATGACCATTTTCAACCTGAAGAGCCCCCAGAGATTAAACCCCAAGTTGTAGATTATGTACATGCTCATACACCTGTGCACATCCCAAATGCACCTGTAGAAACCCTAGTGAGACATAAGCCTCCTACTTTGTCTCCTACTCCTGCTAAACCTATGGATGTTTGTAAGCCCCTTGCTTCATCTCCTGTGCTTGCAAAATTCCCAGACTGATACAAGCCTCTAGATTTGCCTCCTATTCTCCATGACCTCCCTGTCAATTACATTAATAATATACCTAGGTTTGATGGAGAAAATAAGAAGATCAATGCTGAAAAGCATATTCAAAACCTTGAGGATTTCCTTGACCTTTATGAGGTTGAAGATGATGATGTATGTATCAGGATGCTTGCCCTGTCTTTGCAAGGTAAAGTTAAAAATTGGTTTAGAAATCTGCCAGCTGCAAGCATCAGAAATTTTCATCAGTTCATGCAAGTGTTCCTGGATAGGTGGGTGATCAGGGGAAATGTTTTCCTCATCCTAGAAGAGTATGAACACTTGAAAAGAAATCCATTGGAGACAGTACAAGATTTCTCAACCAGATTCAATGATGTGTATCATTCAATACCTGTGGATGTAAGGCCACCTCCTGGTTTAGCTAAATTGCATTTCCCAGAAGCCTTTGATCCTGAAATGGCTTTCCAATTAAGAGAAAGGAACACTGCAAGCCTTGAAGAAATGAAAAACATTGCATTTGATGTGGAGACCAACTTGCTGATCAAGAGGTCAAAGTTAAAGAATAAAGAAATGGAGCAGCTAAAGTCATCAAAAGATAAACTGGAGATTTTGGCCAGTGCCATGGAAAAGCTGATGCAGAAGATTAACATTAAAGAGGAGCTTGTTGTCCAAAGACATCATATTCCATTGATTTCAAAGAAAGACACGGTCACAATACCCAAATATTTTTCTGCTCATCCTGGGTACCATGGTTTGAATAATGATTCGTTCATGTATTCAATTCACAGCACAGTCAAAGATGAAGCTCCATCTCAACTTGCAGAGGAACAACCAGCTGATATGATGTGCATGTTTGACGACATTCCTTACTTGGATTGTCCACCCAAGTGGGACTAGTATGAGGATGATCATGGAGCTGAAATAGAGGTTGACTGTTTAGAGAAACCGACAGCATGTCATTGGCAGGAAGAAGATCATTTACCGTTCAGATGCGACAATCAATCTGTGCACAACAGTCATGATAGAGATGAGGAAGATACAAAAAATGTCAGAGATATGGAGGATGTCCTAAACCCAGAATCGCAACACTTGCCCTACTTCGATTTTCAGATTTCAGATGAAAGATTAAAGCCCGAGGCAAATTCTGAGTTAATCCAAAATAACTCTGTACCATTGTGCTTTAATTCATTTCGAATTTTGAAGAAGACTCTTGGACAAGTGTTGAAGGATAAAYACATCAAAGGTCAGGAAATATCATTTGAATCAATGCAACAGTCTTGTCAGTCTTTTCAGGATCCCATAGCTGATCGGTTGGATGGCCTGTGTGGTCAAAGTCTTCCTTCATCATCCAGATGTGGGATAAAACACTGTTATGATATTGACATGATCAGGCAATCAACTTCTTTGTCGTTTGTAGCAGAGACATCATTTCACAAACCATCAGAGCATCCACAGTCATATGAGGAAGTGTTGAGAGACATAGAATGCATAGCTGAAAAATCGAGTCTAGATTTTGAGTTATGTGAAGTTGAAAATCAAAAGATGGGCCAAAACTATACTGATCCTGTAGCTACCTATATGGAGAAATTCTTTAATACAGGATATTTTTCCGTTGTCGATGTTTTTCCTATTGTTTGGGTTGATCAAATCTTACGCAAGGGAAAGCAGGGTGGAAGTTACTCTCAAGCACGAGTAACAGACTTATTTCTGATTTTCATCACAGACAGTGAAGGAACAGAGCCACTAGATCAACTGTTGGATTGGCTCCATTGGAATTTTTCCATTACCTAGCTGAGCAATGATTGCAGTAGGGTAGGTAGGAAAAAATGAATAAGCTCAACATTCTGAGCATCTCTTTTTAAGCAGTGTTTATTTTCATTTGGTTTCAGTTGCAAGATCAAAACATGTACAGGTTGCAGAATAAGATTTTAGGATCAGCCCAATGGATAAAGCTCTGGTCTGCATGTACAGCAGTCTGTGGTTCTTGACACCTCCTGAAAGAAGCTGCCATCCCCAAGTGGAGCCTATGTTGGGGTCCTATAATTATAGGAAACTCGATTCTTCGACTGTTGATTTGGCGTTTTTCTTGTGATGACGAAGTCCTGGCTCAAGTGATTCCGCTTCCTCCCTCCATTATTGTCGCTCAATCCCCCATCACCCTATGGCATCCTTCATCCACGCTGTGCCCTCACTCCCTTGTCTTGTTGCCCCATTGACTACTTTCCCCGCTACCCATCCATGAATAAACAAGACTTAGGATGACAAAAATAAAAATAAAATTAGTTAGATTAAATAAGGAATGTTAGTGTAGTTAGAATAGGTTAAACGAGTTAATAAAGAGCTAGCTAATAATTAATTAATTATTAATTAGTTAATTATTACTTAAGCTAAAAATCTAAGTTAGCAAATAGGTTAGTTTAGTAACTAGGTTAGTCTTGTTAATTAATGTTAAATAAAGCAAATTAAATAACCAAACATAAAAGTTAAATAAAAAGAAAACACAAAAAGCAATATAAAAAGATAAAACAATTTATAAAACAAAAAAATAAAATATAATAATCAAATATAATAAACAAAATTTATATAAAAAACAAAACATATTGTAATAAACCTACATAATATATAAAAAACATTTAAACAAAATATAAAACAAAATGAAAAAACGTGAACAACACAAAACACTTAACTATTAAAAAACAAAACTTAAAACATTAAATAACCTAAGTCTACCCATACCCCACCTACCTCATGTCACCCCCACCTACCATACGTAACACTCCACTCACCCCCCTCACACCTCACCCCTACGTCACCTTCCACTCACCCCTTCACACTCCCGCCCACACCTTCCTCCATGTGCTTTCATACACCCCGTAACCTCCATTCAAATCATAAAATTTAATCCACGGCCCATAATTTTTCTGGACCCCCCCTCACCTTCCAAAATTTAACGAGAGGGGGGGGGGTCCGGAATTTGAAATAATAATCTTGCACATCTGAATGGCTCCTGGGTGGCCACTTAAATCCATGGTCCAGATTGAATTCCGGACCCCCCCGTGCGTTCTACATTTAACGAGGGGGGGGGGGGTCCGGAATACTGCCCTCCCGTAAAAAAACCACATTCCTCAAAAATTTACCATTTTTGCCTGTTTTACCACGTCCTCTTCCAGATCAAGTTTTGGGCAAAAGGAGACGGATTTTAAAAATCCGAGAGAGGTTTTTTCTCAAAACAGCTTGAAGAACAAAAACCTCTTTCATTTTTTGCAATGGAGCTATGAGAAAGGAGAATCAAAGACATATTCGAGGCCTATTTTTTCATATTTTCAATTTCCCGTTACAGTCTCGATCTTGCAGGAGCTGTCACAGCCAGCTGGGGATGAATTTGGAAACACCGAAGGAGGTTTTTGTCCACAACATGCCCATACAGAATAACCTATTTTATGTTTTTCCCAGGTGTCATCATTGAAGAGAAAATCATGTCTGCTCGGACCCATTTTTCGCAGAAACCGGTCCATCTTTCATGGCAGAAAACTACAAATTTTATGGGAGTGGTGGCTATTTTTGGCCGAGACGGTTAAACCAACTTCAGAAACTTATTGGGATGATCTATCCTATTTATTGAGAGGATTTTAATGTAAAAGGGTTCGACCTGTGAGGTTCCTAGAGCATGGGCTGTGTATGACCAGAGAATATTTTTTGTAATATTTAGATGATCAATCAACAATGAGCATGTTTTCTTTTACAGGATTCCTGTGTGGTGAGATTGGTGGTGTTTTTCTCTGTTTAATGTTTTTCTTGTGATCATTATGCTTGTTTTTAGTTCTTATTATCAGAAGGAAAGTAATAGAAGCAAAATTTATCAGCAGATACTCTGCCTCTGAGCTTTTGATGATCTTTATGTTTTCTACTAAAGCTTAGTTCAGGAATTCTTAGCTTCTCCTGTGCCTGGATTTTACCTCACCTATTTCTTCCTCAAATCAACGCCATCCATACTTAATTCGATCCAATATTGCCACTACCTTTCCCTGTGAAAAAACTTTGTCCAAATCTGAGAGTGAATCACCTTGTTTAAAGCACAGACCCCATTTGCCCAATGGACCTCCTTGTTGTTCCAAAAAAAACATTTAAAACCCCAACCCATGTTCTTCATAACTAGCCTAATACCTCTTCAAACAAAGCTATATCAAACAGAGAGATTCCTCTCTGAGTCTTGGAGGGCTAGATCCAAGACTCGAAGTGGTTTTGATGTTGCCTCTGTGACTGCCTCACAGCCTTAGGCAAATTACAGAGTGCTAACACCTCCTTTCCTCGTTGCCCTAAACCCACCAATTTTTCCCCACCTTCCACTCCCCTCAAGATACATAAATTAACTAGGGATGAAATGGTTGAATGAAAACTCAAGGGTATTTGTTATAATTGTGATGACAAGTATTTTCCCGAAAACAAGTGTAAGGAAAAAAATATTCTTATGGATGCTTCTAAGGATCTTTATGAAGAATAAGTTGTTGTTCCATCTATGGAGGAACTAACACCACCATTTGAACTCACACCATCCTCTAACCCACCAGACGTTGACCCCATGATTTCACTTAATTCCCTCACTGGCTTCTATGTTCCCCAGACTCTCAAATCAATTAGTTAAATAACTAATAGGAAAGTCATCATCCTTGCGGATAGTGGTAGCACCCATAACTTTATTCATCACAACATTTCCCAAGAAGTCAATTGTTACATCCATGTTGTCAATAATTTTCAAATCATGATTTCCAATGGTGGTTCCATGGAATGTGTGGGACAATGTGAAAATGTGTGACTCCAAATTGGTCAGTATCACTTTGTTGGCAACCATTTTCGAATTTTATCTTTTCCTTACAAGCTGCCTACAAAAGGGTTTTAACCCTCAATACTCGTCGGAATTCTTTAAAATAAAATGACACTATCATCTTTGCTTTCGCACATATGCTTCTCATTTTTATTTTCACGACTTCAAGTGTGAAAACCTACAATTGGAAGTCATGTTGATTGTGTTACAATGATCTTTTGAATTGTTATGAATCCTTGTGTTCATGTGGTCATAATTTCTTTTACCTCCAACTCATGAATGCTCATACATTTATCAAAACACCAAACCTTTATTCACTTTGAATTTTTGTTGATATGGTTTCAATTTATAAATTCATGATGCAATTATTTTTGGTGTCTTTGATTAAATCCATGGTGCAATGGTCGATGTAGTGTTTTCTTTAAATCATACAAATACTATTGATTTTTTAACATTCGGACCAATTGTTGGTTATGAAAACTATGGTTTTCAAATGGTTATTTGATATTTCATTTGGTCAAAATCTTTTGGATCGAAGTTTTGGTAATGCGATTATGTGATAATCCATTTGATATTGGGTTTACAATGCTTTGATTGTGAAACTATTACAAAGGTTCCATCGATTGTACATGCCAACAATATAGTTTTGCATGGTTTCAATTCGCTCCACCACCCTCGCATGCATAAGCATTAACGTCTGCCTTGCACCTCGGGCTACCTCTACTTGTTTTGAGAAAACTGTGGGAATCAGTCCTGTGCCTACCCTGTCAAACCCCTTCACCGTTCACCCTGTTGACTGTGTGCTTTCTCCTATGGCTCCTGTAGTGTGCATAGAACCTAATGGCATCCAAACATTGTTGTTATTTGACAATGCTCATGAGGACCTGGAGAGTAATGGCTGGTTAGTTTTCATTCAAAAATTCGAGGGTTTCAACCTCGCAGTCACTCAGCAGTTTTCCCTCACGTTCAATGGATGCAGGGACAAGGTTGGGGACATCCAACTCAAATTGAATGAAGAATTCCTCAGCTCAGCCACTGGTTTGCCAACTAAGGGGAAGAAATGGTTTAAGAATTCGAAGGTGGATGAAGTGCCATGGCCACTCCTGTTTACCTCATGAAAAATTATCAGTTGTGACAAAGGTATGCTAGTCACAACCCTTAGGTCCAGGTGGCATGATTTGTTGGCCATTATTAAGCAATTAGTTACTTGTGAAGGCAGATATGGTTTAGTGTTTCTTTATCATCTCTGGCTGCTTAGGAATTTCATAGATTTCCCTTTGAATATGCCTCACTAACTCCTACGCAGTCTATATAAAATGACTAAACGATTTAAGATGGAGAAGGCTGACTCCAGCATCTTCCATCACTGTTTGATTAAAATCGTTATTGTTCATCATTTGAGGTTGAGTTGTGACTGTTGGGAATTTTTCTTATTGAGGAATGGATTTTCCACTCCTGGATGTGGTCAAGTGGACAAGACTATGGTCACCAAACCCTTCGGTGCAACATCTTGAATCCTCAAAAGAACGTGGTCTGCCCAAATTCTAAACCTATTTCGTTGGTTATTTACTCTATATAATGTCCTCCAACCTCCCTAAATAAACGAGAAATATCGGGGCGACGGACTCTCAGGCAGAGCTTGTTTTCTTAGCGATTCGCTTCATGGCAGATGAAGCAAGCGGAAAGAAATAAAGAAAGCCACCTGCCTGATTCCTATATTATGCGGAGGAGACAGATTGTCCAGTGATCAATCCGGGCTTGCCTGTCGTGCCACCTCCTACCCTCCTACCCGTTGTCGAACCCTCGACCTACCCCAACGCTGACCTACCCGACACCCTACCTAACCCATGTTCGAAAGACAATGCTAAGACTGTTAAGAGGCCTACAAGAAAAAAGGGCAAAGGTAATACCAATTTCAATAGCAAAGATAAGAAGGTTTCACGCTAGATATCTAGGTGCGCTCATAATAAGCCCAAACAAAACGCAGACTAGAAGACTATTGTTTTGAGTGAAGATTCAGATTCTGAGATTGAGAGATTTTTGACCAAAGAGTAACCATACTCACATGGCCTCTGTTCTGTTCAAACCTATGACTACGTATCCAATCTCCCACCTGCCTTAAGTATGACCCTAACTTCCCCGGGATCAAGTTTGACAGTGGAACCCCTAGTAATTTAAAAGATGCCTCACCTGTAATGCCATGACTCGATGAACCACAGTGTAATGAGTGCCACTCATGGCTCAAACGATACTATATAGATTTCCCTCTGTTGCAATCCTGAACTAATACCTCAGAGGACCGGGTGACTGTGTTAACTTAGGAAAATGACAGCCTGCAAGCTAACGATAAGAGGCAAAAGACCACAGGCCTCGTCGTGTTCAAAAATATTGAGCTAGCCACTGCCATTGTTAATTCAAAGTTAGCCTGACTGAATTGTATCCTTACAGCCAAGGTATAATATTTCAACAATGATTTTAGAATGATTTCATTTGTTTTGAATTAGCATAAATGATTGTGTTTGCTTTGAATTAGCATAAACGATTTGATTTGTTTTAGAAAAAACGATTTGATTTGTTTTGAATTAGTAATAAAGGATTTGTTTGACAGATTGCATACATTTCTATTACCATTCAATTGATTCAATGCGATTATGTTTGCAAATATGACTAGCTACAGAATCGTGAGATTCTATAGCTAGTCATAAAATTTGAATTTCGGTTGATTTTACAATTAAACACTATCTGAAATTGTTTATTTTTGTCCATCTACAGGTACACATGGATTTCAATGGGAATTGGATCGATTATAGTAATTTCAGAACATGCTTTTGTTACATATTTTTGGGATTAGATTGTTAGTCTTAGGCAAAAATAGGAATCTCAGAGATTGTTCCCATATTTTTTGCAAACAGTTTTTGATATTTTCCACAGGAGATATTTCATCCTGTGGCCTTTATATACTTATTATTTTTTTGTAAAAAATCCATCACTGTTGGGAGAACAAAGACTATGGACTGATGATTATACAGACTCGAATGAAAGTGGATTTTTTTTACAGCTTTAGCTTAAATTTATCTTACTTTTGTTCAAGTTTTTTGTGCATTTTAATTTGTTATCAAATTATTGACTACTTTAGATATAAAGATTTGTTACAGGTTGATGCGATATGATTTAAATTTTGTCCATATTTGATGTATCTCATTTTACTTACAACAATTACTCTATTTTCATTTAATGAAAAGAAGGTTTATCTTCTTTGTTAAATGAACAACTATGTACAAATCTTTGCATAGGGATTTATCTTGATGTGATTGTTTTTAAATTATAAAATTGTTGTTGCCATATCCTTTATTTGTTCTGTCGTTAGCAATTCTGAAGCGTTGTTGCTTCGTGTTTATGCAAAGTATTGGAGTATCTGATGTGGGTTTACCTCATCAAACAATGAACGCAGATGCTTATGCCCATGACAAGAAGGAGGCGATAATTTCAAGTTAGTCTGTTATTTTATTTTAATAGTTTAATTAATATAAGGATTCACTGCAGTTTAGACAGATATATAATATGGATTGTTGTTTTAATTACTTAGTTAGATTGCTATCATTTCATTTCTTAGCACATATTACTATTCTTATTGTTTAGTTAGATAGTTGTCAGTTTACTTCCTATTTATAAAAGTTATAAAAAATCAAAAAAGATATTGAACAATAGCTTCACTGCCAATTTATACAGGATTTTTGCAGGTTTTCGATTAAAAATTTGCAGTCTGTGAATACTGTACATATCATAGAAATATAATTGTATTGATAACTGAACATTTAATAAGTAGAATTATTTTTTTATAATATTAGTTAGTAAACTGTATATATATATTTGACTTGTATATAATTTGAAGTAGTTGTTTTTCACTTAGATTAGTTTCAGTAGCTTAGTTTTTCTTTTGTTTCCCTAGGACATAGATCGGCCAACAGAGCTGCTAAACCCGTCGGAGTGGATTTAGACAACCCCGGACCGGATCCACCCCTCCAATTGACGAGCGGTCAATTTCACCCATCAACAAATGGCGCTAGAAGGAGGGTCTGAAAATTATTAATGGCACGAGGCGGTCGTAAGACTCCTCCACCACCTAATCGCTCACCTATAGTGACAAGAAGTCATTCAAATGACAACATCATCCCTCAAACAACAACCACATAAAACGACGATCTATGGATCACAGTTGAACCAGTAACCCCAAATCCTACAGGTGGTGACGTACAGGAGATTTTCCGACAATCTCTCATAAGAACACATAGTGCCTTCGCCCATTTAAGACAACCAAATTGACCTTTGGACCAACCATTATATTTCTCTGATATCAGAGAATAACTTGGAGGCACTAACCTCACTTTAAACCCTATAGATCCAATCCTCACTCCTGCTGCAGGAGGATCTGGAATACCACCCTCACCACCTCCATCATCCCCTTCTCCTTCTGGAGAAGACTCTTCTGACGAAGGCAGTTCCTCTTCTCAGCCTTCTACACCGCCCACACCAATGGCCAACCAGAACAATCCTGCCAGACCTTGGCTCGAACAAGATGCATTAGCCGTACCCAGGCCTCAACATCCCTTACCCAAACATTCGGAGAAGTGGCTCCCCAAGTTTGACCCTGACTCTAAACAGATCGCCAAAGATCACATTAAAAAGTTTATGTTAGCCATTATACTCCGTAATGTCGAGCATGAAGACGTAGTCTATAGATTGTTCCCTATACTTTTTGTAAATTCTAACCTTGTACAAGATCTACTGCAAACTGATATTTAGAAAAGTACAGAAAAAATACAATGGCAAATACAAACATTACGCAGAGATTTTTCACCTGGAAACCCAAATTGGGAAAACTAGCATATATTATATTCATACATTGTGTTACATTGTTTACAATACAATATACATATAGGAGCCAGCGGCATCCAAAACCCTTACCCAATGACCTAGATTAGTCCAAAACCCTAATTCCTTAACCGAAAATAGAAAACCATCGGCAAAATACCATGTGCCGAAAAACCACCTAATATCTTGTGGTCCCGGAAATATGTCGGCCTGAAAAAAAAATTTCGGGGGCACTGCGTGCCCGGTGTAGGCGCTCAGACACTCCATCTTGTGCAAAGAATATAACACATACCCAACACTTTTGAGGGCAATGCCTCTACCTAGTACTTTTCCCAGCAGCCCCATACGATCGTGTCATGGGAGAAGTTTGAATCATGCTTTCTTGAGAAGTTTAGAGACCATAAGTCCCCAGAAGTTCTAGTCATGGAACTTTCTAGTTTAAGAATGAACCTCAAAGAGAAAATAAAAGACTTTAACCAAAGATTCTTAACACTAAAGAACCGAATCCCTACAGATTCGATGCTTGCAAAGAATCTTATCATAGCATACTATACTAAAGACTTACATCAAAGTATAGCCATTTGGGTAAAGCGATATAAGAAAGCCACATTGTTAGAGGCCTTCAAAGAGGCCAGTCATATTGAGAAAGACATCCTTAGTTTAAAAGACACTACTAGCAATGAAACAAAGACTAGTTCATCTTCCAAAAAGAAAATTGAAATCCTCCCTAGACCTGCTCAAAATAAAACACAACCTGAAAGCTCAGATTTAGAAAACCTAACAAAAGTTGTTCAAAAACTGTCAAATCAAGTTATAGATTTGAAAAGGACGGCTGAGGAAGATTCTTCAAGCAAAGGGCCTTACAAACCCCCATTTAGGAAGCCTTTTCCCACCAACCGACCTAATTCAAATACAGAGGGCCTAGATCTAGAAAGCCTGCAATTCGCCATTCAAACAATTCTAGAAGCCCAGGATAACTTGATGCCCCCTGAGATCCTTGAGGAAGTAGTTGAACAAGAGACAGTTGAAGAAGAAGAATCTTCTCCGAACATTTTTGGACACTTCTCAGATAGCATTTTTCAAGCTTATTTCGAGACAGTACATCCCTACAATACTAGGAGTAAGACAACAAACAAACCTTCTTCTGAAAACACTACGACTTTGCCCCCAAAACAATCTAAACCAGCTGAGACTAAACAGAGTCATGTAAACCCAAAATTAGATTATGATTTAGTTGAAGATCTAAAAAAGTTAAGGGCTAACATTTCTGTTTATGAATTATTAAAATTTATGTTTCTGCTACAAAAAATGTTACAAAATATCGCAAAGAATAGAAAAAATGGTAATCCAAGCAGTAAGAAAGTTGTTCAGAACAATCCAAAAGTTCCTCAGAAGGCTCCCACTAAGAATAATTTTGATTCTCATGAAAAGGGAGGCCTTCCTGTAAATAATATAACAAATGTAGATAAATTATCTTTAGAGGCTGGGAGTAAAAAACTGCAAGATTCCACCATTAGCACTTGCAGAAATGTACCTCCATTTTTGTTAACTTTTGAAATCTTTAATAGAAATGTGCACAGTTGTATGGTATATTCAGGAGCGCCATCCAATGTAATTCCATGGTCTGTGTGTCAGAAGATTAGTGCTAAAGTTGAACCATCCACCTTAAAGATCATCCAACTTGATCGAACTAGTGTTAAAGTTATAGGTGAATTAAGGAATGTGCTNCTAAACCCAAAGTTCATCAAGTGATTGATATTATTGTTGTGGATATTCCAGAAGTTTATGGTTTGTTTTTAAGCAGAGACTGGTCAGAGGAGCTACACGGCTATTTTGCGGCAGATTGGTCTAACCTATGGCTGCCCGAGAACGGCAAGCCCAACCAGATCAAGGTAGATCGTGAACGCTATCTAAATCTCACAGTCACAGATTTAAATTATCCCAATGAACCATTTACCCCTTCTGTTGATTCACCCGAAATACAAGGGGTGGATACCTTTTTCAGCAATTTCATGGCCGAGACTTCATCTATCACCAACCTGGAACAACAGTCTGAGATTGTAGCATATATGCAGCCAACAATTTCTACACAATGGTCTCATGCACCCGATAAAAATCAAATATGGTCTCTTTACTTTGACGGGTCAAAGTCCAAAGAAGGAGCTGGTGTGGGTTGCATTATTATTGATCTAGTAGGTAACAAAAACTTGATTGTGTGAAGGTTAGAATTTGAATGTACTAATAACACAGTAGAATATGAGGCTTTATTGCAGGGCCTCGGAAAAGCATTAGATATAAACATTCAAAATTTGATTGTCATTGGCGATTCGGAAATCGTGGTTAGACAGGTAAGAGATTTTATCCACCGTCTGTCTCTGCATCTTAAAAGCTACCAATCTGAGGTATGGAATCTGATGAATAAGTTTTTTGCTTTCAATATAAATTCTATTCCTAGATTGAATAATTCTGAAGTTGATTTATTAGCTAACGTAGCTTCCAAACTCTTTCCTGCAGAAAGCTTGTCCCCGAATGCATTCTACGTCAAACTATTGTTCAGGCCATCCGTTCCCGACAACATCACGAATTGGAGAGTCTTCAATGACGACCACCAGATTATTAACTTGCTGCATATGGAAGAAAATTTCCAAGGTGTAGTGATCGACGAATGCACTCATTAGAAAAATCTGCGTGATTTCACGGTAATACTAGATCTGAGATCTCTTGAATTTTCATTAGACATGGTAAATTCTATCCCTAAATTTGTAGTTAGATTAGAAAATTTTTATGTTCTTCAAGACAAATTCAAAAAATTGGTCAACTGTAAAACAAATAGTTTCTCTTTATCGTATGAAAAAGTAAACTTGGGAACTAATGACAATCCATAGTGCATTAATTTAGGGTAGGGTGCTCTGAACAAGAGAAAGATGCATTTATTAAATTGTTTAAGGAATTCAAGGATGTTTTTTCATGGATGTATAACGACCTTAAAACTTTTGACTCTAACATCATGCAACACGTCATTCCTATGAAACCCCAAACCTTGTCGTTTCAACAAAAGTTAAGAAAAATGCACCCTAAGCTCGAACCAACTGTCAAAAAAGAATTAAATAAACTCCTGAATGCTAAGATAATTTTCCCAGTTAGGCACACGTAATGGGTTTCTAACCTTGTCCCTGTCCGGAAGAAGAGTGGTGAAATCCGACTATGCGTCAATTTTCGAAACCTTAATCGAGCGTCTGATAGAGACAACTACTCTGTCCCACCCATGGAACAGATCCTTCAACAGGTATCTAGTTCTGAGAGACTATCCTTATTGGACGGTTTTTCAGGGTATAACCAAGTCCTGATGTCTCCTCCAGACCAACTTAAAACTACCTTTTTCACTCCATGGGGCACCTACGCTTATAGGAAAATGCCCTTTGGACTCATTAATGTGGGTGCCACTTTCCAGAGAGCGATGGAAATCACTTTTCGAGGCTTAATCAATCAATCTATCATAGTTTACCTAGATGATGTTACTGTATTTTCCAAAAACAAAACTGATCATCTAGTTCATTTGAGAGTCGTTCTACAGCGATGTCATAAGTACGACATTAACTGAAATCCTAAAAAATCTATCTTTGCAGTACAACAAGGGAAACTCTTAGGATTTATTGTGTCAAGAAAAGGGATGATTATTGACCCTGAAAGGACTCAAGTCATCTCGAAACTTCCCCCTCCCTCATCCAAAAAGTCTATGTAGTCTTTCTTAGGCCAGATAAACTTTGTTAGGAGATTCGTCCCTAGTTTTTCTGAAATGGTGAGACCTTTACAGAATTTAATTAAGAAAGACGCACAATATCATTGGGGACCCTTAGAAAACCAAGCTTTTAATTCAATAAAAAATTCCATAATAGACGCTCCTTCTCTTATGAGCCCCGACTTCTCACAAGACTTCACGCTCTACACATTTTCTTTTGACTGCTCCTACGTTATTGTCCTAACTCAAAAGAATGCTGAAAACAATGAACTTAATTATCCATTAGTAGCTCAGCAAGCCTATGTTTTTTTTAAAGAAGTCAAGCACTTTTGATCTTATATTTTGAAATCTAGGACGAAAATTATTGTCCCTTACCTAGCCATTAGAAATTTGTTAGTGCAGAAAGAACTAGGCGAAAAGAGGGCAAACTGGGTTACCTCCTTACAAGAGTATGATATAGAAATCACCCCAGCTCAAATAGTGAGAGGCCAAGGGTTATGCAAGTTAGTCACTGACTTAGCAGTAGGACAGCAAGAAGAAAACAAATTGTCAAACCCAGGACAACACAATCAAAATTCAATCTGTTGTGCACAAAACTCCGTCAGTCCCTGGTATGACAATATGTTTTCTTCTTGCTGTCCTACTGCTAAGTCA
>JASDQU010816925.1:27554-46398 GCA_032191745.1 Picea mariana | reverse complement strand
CTTCTTTTGTAGTTAATTTATGTCCCTACACATTTCTTCACCTTCATCAAGAGTCCAAGTAGGATTTTCTGGAGGCTTATTTGGTGTAGAAGGTCCCTTTTTTGGTGGCATGTTCGCCATGTATCACTTTTGAACCTTGATTTTGAGGTGGTTCTACTAGACAATATTTCTTCTATTGTATCTCCCAAGTTTCGGCCCTTTTGGGTATGAAAATTTCTTTTATGTAGTTCTCTGATATTTCTTCTCTGCAATGCCACAGGTCTGATCAATATTGGATGTGCTAAGTGGAATTTACGGTAACTTCCCCACAACTTGTTGATTTTTGGCCTTTCCAGGAGATCTCACTTGTATAGCGTGCCTCTCACAAAATAATTGATATAAATTATGAAACTCGCACCAGAAATACTACAGACTGTCCATGATCCAATGAAACTAGTCTCACTCAATTTGGATACTCTAGGAAGAAGTTATGATTGTTTTACCTGGAACAACTTCTTGAGACTAGTCAATAGGACTAGTCAGATACCCTATCTTACACAGGGTGTATCTACAAATTTAAGATGACCCAGAAGCTGAAAATTTTACCACATATACCTTACTTATTTATGTAAATATCCTCCAGATTTCAGGGTCTGAAACGTTACAGAAATTTTTTTATAGCGAAAATTCCTCAATGACTCAGTTCAGGATGATTCCAGAACCCTATCTTGTACAGGTTGTATATCCTAAAGTATAAGGCCTCAGGAGCTGAATTTTTAACCCAAGGTACCTTGATCTGTCTACTAAATACCCTCAATCCGTTCCTTCTGAAACGTTGTAGAAAACAATTTATAGCAAAAATTCCAAGGTGTCTTAGATGTAGCAGCGAAACCCCAAGACCTTGAGCTCTGATACCATATGTTAAGAACCAAATATCAATATAGCATAGATAAACCTCAGAAAAAGTACTCAACGCCTTGAAAAAGAGATAATTTCAGATAATAAGCTCTTCGAGGGGGCAACCTCCGTCTACCCCACTTAAATGTTCAAGTACAAGATGATTCCAAATGAAAATGTCTCCTTGGTATATATAGGAGACTATGAGGTATAATTACAACTAATGGCCTAAATCTGACATAAACAAAATAACATTACTAATATAATATGCCCCAATTAAGGGGTAATGAGCCAATATTAGGGCTTAACAAAAATTGTACCAAACCATGCATCAACCATGCACCAACCTGTACCTCAAACAAGTGTCATATCATTCATGATATTTCTCAACCAATTACCATAAACTATATGCCACAAACCATATGCCAAGAAATGTATCTCAACCATATACCATATCAAGCATCAATCATGTACCATATACCATGTACCATAAGATATGATAAAAAAGTAATACCAATGTTTTACTTCAACTAAGTATTATCGCTCATAATCATTCCATGTACCATACATAAATCATGCATTAACATGTACCTCAACCTGTACCATCAACCAATCACCAAACCTGTACCAACAAACTATACCAACATAAGTGCATCAACTATGGATCAAGCTATGACTCATAAAGATGTACCAACATCACCATATTATACATCTCATGTATGTGCCAACTCATCAACTATATGTCCCAATATGTAACTCAACCATATAACAAATACATACACAAAAATATCCAACAATTAGGCCTCTAACAATACATCACACTACCATAAACACTTATATCAAACCATGTGCCAAAACCTCTCTGTTATGTAGCATAAAACATGTACTAACCATATACCAAGATCACCAACAAATGCCTCTCACAATACACCTTAATATATGTCAATAGAGCTCACACATGTACCAACCATGTACTATAACAGATCTTCTTCAAAACCATTCACTACGGCAAGTATAATGTAACAATAATACTTCTAGACATGTACCAAGAATATGCCTCAACAGATCAATGGTGTACCTCTATCTAGTAACACATTATCCATGATATACCTCATAAACAAAGTGCCATAACCTTACTGATAAGTACTCAACATAGCCAACATTGTACCTTAACAGATATGCATCAATCCACACACTAGGGTTTGGACCATGCATCCAATATAGGCCTCAAGTATATGCTCCAAAAACTCAACTATATATCATCACCATACATTCATCAAACAAGATTATGTTCATACCTGTAGTTTTTTTTTTATACTGGCCTGAAACATTAGACCTCTATTGACCTATGTTTTACCTTCAAACCATGTTGCAACTCATTCGTCCACCCATTTTTTTTAAGCTTTACCTCAGGTACGCGACCTTTTTTCAGACAACTCACGTATGTACGTGAACTTTCTATAAGTCACCTCGTGTATGTATGTGATTATTCCGATAGGAACCAGTGTATGCCTCAGAAAGTATTAATCTTACTTCATTCTTTATGCCTTCATTCATGTCTAGTTGTTCAATCTTTTCCATCCACTTCTGAGAGTGTCCTAGTTTCTCAGTACTTGTTCTCTGAGCTTCAATTATTTCAACATTATCTTTCTTCCATGTTTCATTTTCTCTTCTTTCCATATTGTATGAATCATTTCTCATTGATTTTCTTCTTGAATTCCAACAATCCTGGGATTTGTGTCCAAACCCACTACAATTGGAACATCTCATGGTATAGCAATGTGCAACAATGTGTCTGACAATATTACATCTCCAACATCTTAAGATGTTATTGAATCTTCCAACATCTTTCCTTGCATAATCTATGCAATCCAAATCTTTGTGAACATAATCATTAAATGAGAAATAGTGACCATTGAAAACATTTTCATACCCATTCTTTTGTTTCAACCTTGAAGGTATCTCTCTTTTGAATTTGCTTTGAGGTGTAGGGTTGGCTTCTTGGTGTCTTCCTTCCTCTGATCTTATGCATATTTTCTTTCTTTGTTCAGGTGCTTGACTTGCAGCTTTACTTTCACCCTTTGAAAACAAAGGACCTACATCATGCTTGTTAGAAGTGCAAACTTCATAGTGTGCATATTCTTTTTTGTATCCAACACGAGATTTATCATTTAGCGATCTTTCACTATCTAGGATTTCATCCAAGATTATTGAGTTGTTCATTAACTTGAAATGAGCATTTGACTTCTCGGATTTCCTTTTGAGATCGAAAAAATCTTCTTCGATCTTATGACATGATTCTTCTTTTTCATTTTCCTGATTCTTCAATAGTTCCTATATCCTTTTGGCTTCTTCAAGTTGAGTCCTCATATTGACATTGATTTCTCTTGTTTCTTTAAGTTCTTCAAGGATTTTTCTAACCTCGTCATCTACCTTCTTCTTTTCTTCTGCTTGACTAATTATATCAATCTTTAGTTGCTTGATCTCTTCTTATTGTTTCATGAGAATTTTATTTAGTGTCATGGTAAGCCTTTGGTACTTTTCTAGGGATTCCTTAGTGTATTTTTAAAGATACTCAAAAGAAACTAAATCATATAATATTTCCATGTTGACTTCTTCTAAATCATTTACAATTTTACCTTTAAGATTCAAAAACATTTCCTCTTCATATATAAGATAATTGTTAGATGATTCTACAAAAACTTCTTCTATTTCAACTAGATCTTCTTCTTTATTTTCCGGAGAACATTCAACATCATTACACTTAGAATTTTTGAAATCACAAGATTTTGGAGAGTTTTTAATTTCATTGATGATTGAGTCTTGATATTCCTTCTCTAGATTTAGCCATAGGTCCTTGGTGGGGGTACATTGTTCTATGCTTTGTTTGACATAACCTAAGAATCCATTTAATATGGTTTTTAATGTCACTACATTATTCTTCTTTTCTTCCTTTTGATCTTTGAATTTTGACTGATTCTTTGGGGGATTTGATCCAGCAACAACTGTGTCCCAAACACCTGCTCCTTTTGACTTCAAATACCCTTTCATTTTTATTCTCCACGACGAGTAATATGTCTCATCAAAGAAGGGAATTACATTTGTATAGGACGCTGCATGTCCATCCATTTGTGTGTCCATGGATCTCCTTCAAGCTTCTAAGGATTATAGTGAAGGCCTGCTTTGATACCAATTGTTGGACACACCGACCACACTGAGAAGGGGGGAGTGAATCATTTTGTGGATTTTTTCACAATTATTTCTTTATTTAGTTAGGAACTTTTTCAAACATTAACATTCATTACTTCCATTAACAAATACATGCTTGCATGTAAACATATATGAACAACATTCATCAATAATAAAGAACTATGAACAATCATCACAATGAACACAATGAGCACCATATATATGTGTAAGATTTTTGTATTATGTTGTTACATGAGACTACAATCTCCATGGTTTATCAGCACCAAATGAAAAGAGCACCAACTCCAAGAGAGTACCAAGCCTCAAATACAAGACCCATCTTCCAGATCTTAGCACCAACTCAGATGTGAGGATTTCAACCCTCAAGTACAAGACCCATCTTGTAGACAGAAAAAAATCGGTCAAATGTACCAACAATATTCAACTCTTTCCTACAGGTACATGACTTGTATACATGAAAGCACATGTATGTATGTGATTTGTCTTCTTGCATCATACGTATGTACACGGCCTGCCCTTTGTCAACCTATGTACAACCTTAGAAAACTAGGGTTTTGGAACTCCAAAACTTAGGGCCCTTCTGACCTTTTCTACCTCTGTCACAACAACCTATAACCTGTCACTATACATCATCAACCATATGCATATTTGTACCATGTCATCAATGAAGCATCTCCAACAACCTATGCATGTCCCTGATGCATACATCATCATACAACATAGACATCCCTCAACATCTCATGGTATATCAATTTGCAACAATGTGTCCAACAATATTACATCTCCAACATCTTAAGATGTTATTGAATCTTCCAACATATTTCCTTGCATAATTTATGCAATCCAAAGCTTGTGAACATAATCATTACATGAGAAATAGTTTCCATTGAAAACATTTTCATACCCATTCTTTTGTTTCAACCTTGAAGGTATCTCTCTTTTGAATTTTCTTTGAGGTTTAGGGTTGGCTTCTTGGTGTCTTCGTTCCTATGATCTTCTACATATTTTATTGCTTTTTTTAGGTGCTTGACTTGCAGCTTTACTTTCACCCATTGAAAATAAAGGACCTACATCATTCTTGTTAGAAGTTCCAACTTCATAGTGTGCATATTCCTTGTTGTATCCACCACGAGATTTATCATTTGGCGATCTTTGACTATCCAGGATTTCATCCAATATTATTGAGTTGTTCATTAACTTGAAATGAGCATTTGACTTCTCGGCTTTCCTTGTGAGATTGAAAACTTCTTCTTCCATCTTATGACATGATTCTTCTTTTTCATTTTCCTGATTCTTCAATAGTTCTTATATCATTTTGGCTTCTTCAAGTTGAGTCCTCATATTGACATCGATTTCTCTTATTTCTTTAAGTTCTTCAAGGATTTTGCTAAGCTCATCATTTACCTTCTTCTTTTCTTCTGCTCAACTAATTATATCAGTCTTTAGTCTCTTGATCTCTTATGATTGTTTCATGAGAATTTTCTTTAGTGTTATGGTAAGCCTTTGGTACTTTTCTAGGGATTCCTTAGTGTATTTTTAAAGATACTCAAAAGAAACTGAATTATATCATATTTCCATGTTGACTTCTTCTAAATCATTTATAGTTTTACCTTTAGGATTCAAAAAATCTTCCTCTTCATATATAAGATAATTGTTAGATGATTCTACAAAAAATTCTTCTATTTCAACTAGATCTTCTTTTTTATTTTCGGGAGAACATTCAACATCATTACACTTAGAATTTTTGAAATCACAAGATTTTGGAGATTTTTTACTTTCATTGATGTTTGAGTCTTGATATTCCTTCTCTAGCTTCATCCATAGGTCCTTAGTGGTGGTAAATTGTCCTATGATTTCTTTGACATAACCTAAGAATCCATTTAATATGGTCTTTAATGCCACTACATTATTCTTCTTTGCTTCCTTTTGAGCTTCGAATTTTGACTGATTCTTAGAGGGATTTGATCCAGAAAAAACAGTGTCCCAAACACCTGCTCCTTTTGACTTCAAATACCCTTTCATTTTTATTCTCCATGACGAGTAATATGTGTCATCAAAAAAGGGAAATTCATTTGTATAGGACACTTCATGTCCATCCATTTGTGTGTCCACGGATCTCCTTAAAGCTTGTAAGGATTATAGTGAAGGCCCGCTCTGATACCAATTGTTGAACACACCGACCACACTGAGAAGGGGGGAGTGAATCAATGTGTGGATCTTTTCACAATTATTTCTTTATTTAGTTAGGAACTTCTTCAAACATTAACATTCATTACTTCCATTCACAAATACATGCTTTCATGTAAACATATATCAACAAAATTCATCAATAATAAAGAACTATGAACAATCATCACAATGAACACAATGAGCACCATATATATGTGTAAGATTTTTGTATTATGTTATTACATGAGACTACAATCTCCGGGTTTATCAACACCAACTCCAAGAGAGTACCAACCCTCAAATACAAGACCCATCTTATAGATCTTAGCACCAACTCCAAGAGAGTACCAACCGTCAAATACAAGACCCATTTTGCAGATCTTAGCACCAACTCAGATGTGAGGATTCCAACCCTCAAGTACAAGACCTATCTTGTAGACATAAAAAAATCAGTCAAATGTACCAACAATATTCAACTCTTTCCTATAGGTACATGACCTCTATACACAAAATCACACGTATGTATTTGAGTTGTCTTCTTGCATCATGCATATGTACATAACCTGTCCTCTGTCAACCTGTGTACAACCTTAGAAAACTAGGGTTTTGGAACTCCAAAACTTATGGCCCTTCTGACCTTTTCTACCTCTGTCACAATAACCTATAACCTATCACTGTACATCATCAACCATATGCATATTTGTACCATGTCATCAATGAAGCATCTCCAACAACTTATGCATGTCCCTCATGCATACATCATCATACAACATAGACATCCCTCAACTAAGTACAAGTATATTAGTATTGTACCATACTTAAGAGTGTTGCTCACTCAACCAACCAACCAACATATATCATATCCAAGGACAAGACCAACCATATCAATAATTCTTCAATCATTCACCATATCATAAGAAAGTCTAAAAACAAACATGTTCTGATACTAGAACTTCTGTAGTTGATCTGAACCTATAGAATGTTGACCTGGGAACTTGCTTTCAAACTCTTGGGACTTGGAACCAACATCCACTTAGGTTTTCATGAACTTTTTCACATGTAAACTTCTTCCTTTCTACAGCCCGCGTATGTACACAACCTAGCCTTCTGTGCCCCACATATGTATGTGACCTGGTTTTCTACAACTCATGTACAACTTCAGAAAATTGGGGTTTTTCTGAAACTCTGCAACTCTAAAACTTTCACCGTCAATCCTCCTTTGCTACCTCATAATTGCATAAGTTCAGAAGTATCAATGAGTACCTGCAATAAACCTTTCACCAAATAATAGATATCCAATTTTCTCAATAGATAGATCACAATAAAATACCCTTGCTCTCTTATTTATACTCTCCAAGTAGCTTCCCGTAGGGGTTATCTTCTAACTAACTTCGTTATTTTAGGGATAACCCACTTCTAATAACTTTTTCCACTCACAACCACTTTATCCACAAATATTAAATTCTCCACTTCTAATTGCAACTAATTTATTTTTAATTATTTTCTTATTGGAACAACTTAACCCATGATTAACTCCTAGTTGCAACCACTTTGACTAGTCAAATTCTTCTAGAAGCTTCTAGAATAATTTGACTTCTTTGACCTTCTAGGGGCTTCTAGATAACTCATGAGGGTTCTCCAACTTTACTAAGCCATATCTCCTCAACCATGAGGAACTACGTGACATACCACATATCATCGGAAATGATACGATATGTACTATCCATATAGAATAGTGTCACCTGCAACTTCAATGATAATTATTACATTATTCCTCAACCAAACTTAGATTCCTTACCCATACCTATGGAGCTACCGGAATGTGATACCATACATACTCAAGGATTTAAATCAATATCTAAGGGTTGATATCAATATACAAGATCACTCTCCAAGGGTTGATATCAATGACAACCAACTATTCAAACCAACTTTCCATCAATCTAAACCAACTGTCTGACAATATCCCCCTTTAGCATTGATGGAAACACTAACATTGATGGAAACAATTAGTCATGACAATACTCATGCTCATGCTCCCTGTGAGTATCGCTCCCCATCAATGTTTCTATCTATCCCCCTTATACATCAATGGAAAAGGGTATATCTCCTTGGGGTTGCTTCCCCTATCTGCACTATCCTTGGGGATTCTCCCCATGTCTTCATACCTCTGATTACTTTCTCTCTCCCTTTGACAAAGGATTAACTCTCCATGTCAATCTAACAATATACCTACTCTAACCAATAATGTTTAATAGAATAACTCCCCCTATGGGTATGTCTCATCCTATGTTCATTGCAAGATGTTGTGTAATCACAGTCAACAATATGCTACCACTGCAATCTTCTTCTACTAAAGATATTTTTTCTCTATCGGAAAACTAATGAAATTCTCAAAAATACTGCATTAACAATACCATGATCTAGTATTCTTGTGATGATCCTTGGACTCATCCACGCATCATACAATGATCCATCAATCCTCTATACCGATCTGTAACTACTATTGTAACTGTCTCTATCACTATCAAAATTATGTCAGTGTCTCATCAACCTGTATTTGATCATCAACCATCTAAACCTATGACATATCATACATCAAGTGTGTACAAACATACATAAGTCTATCTCACGATATCGACAATGAATAGTGAATCATAAACAAAGCATTAGCCATCATCAAACATGTACCAAACCATGCATCAACCATGTACTAACCTGTACCTAAAAAAAGTTTCATATCACTCATTATATTCCTCAACCAACTACCATAAACTATATTCCACAAACCATATGTCAAGAAATGTATCTCAACCATATACCATATCAAGCATCAATCTTGTACCATATACCATGTACCATAAGATATGATAAAATTGTAATACCAATGTTTTACTTCAACTAAGTACTATCACTCATAATCATTCCATGTACCATACATCAATCATGCATTAACATGTACCTCATCCTGTACCATCAACCAGTGCATCAACCATGCACCAAAACTGTACCAACAAACTATACCAACACAAGTGCATCAACTATGGATCAAGCTATGACTCATCAAGATGTACCAGCATCACCATACCATACATATCATGTATTTTCCAACTCATCAACTATATGTCCCAATATGTAACTCAACCATATAACAAATACATACACCAAGATATCCAAAAAATAGGCCTCTAACAATACATCACACTACCATAGACACTTAAATCAAACCATGTGCCAAAACCTATATTTTATGTAGCATCAAGCATGTACTAACCATATATCAAGATCACCAACCAATGCCTCTCACAATAGACCTTAAGATATCTCAATAGATCTCACACATGTACCAACCATGTGCTATAACAGATCTGTGTTAAAACCATTCACTACAGCAAGTATAATGCAACAATAATACTTCTAAATGTGTACCAAGAATATGCCTCAATAGATCAATGATGTACCTATATCTATCATCACATTATCCATGATATACCTCGTAAACAAAGTGCCATAACCTTACTGATAAGTACTCAACATAACTATCATTATACCTTAATAGAGATGCATCAATCCACACACTAGGGTTTGGACCATGCATTCAACATAGGCCTCAAGCATATGCTCCAAAAACTCAACTATATATCATCACCATATTTTCATCAAACAAGATTATGTTCATACCTGTATTTTTTTTTATATTTTTTTACTAACCTTGAACATCAGACCTCTAATATTCTATGTTGTACCATCAAACCAAGTTGCAACTCATATGTACACCCCCTTTTTTTTTAATATTTACCTCAAGTACACAACCTTTCTTCAGATAGCTCACGTATGTATGCAACCTTTCTATAAGTCACCTCGCATATGTATGTGATTTTTCCCACAGGAACCCGCATATGCCTCAGAAATTAGTAAGCTTGCCTCATTATTTATGCATTCATTCATGTCTAGTTGTTCAGTCTTGTTCATCCACTTTTGAGAGTGTCCTAGTTTTTCAATACTTATTCTTTGAGCTTCCATTCTTTCAACATTATATTTCTTCCATGTTTCATTTGCTCTTCTTGCCATATTGTATGAAGCATTTCTCCTCGATTGTCTTCTTGAATTCCAACAATCCTGGGATTTATGGCCAAACCCATTGCAGCTGTAACATCTCATGGTGTGACAATGTGTAGTAATGTGTCCGACAAGATTACATCTCCAACATATTAATATGTTACTGAATCTTCCAACATCTTTCCTTGCATAATGTCATCAATCCAAATCTTTGTGACCATAATCATTACATGAGAAACAATGACCACTGAAAAAAATTTCATACCTATGTTTTTGTGTAAACCTTGAAGGTATCGCTCTTCTGAATTTTCTTTGAGGTGTAGGGTTGGCTTCTTGGTGTCTTTCTTGCTATGATATTCTGAATATTTTCTTTCTTTGTGCATGTGCTTGACTTGCAGCTTTACTTTCACCCTTTGAAAATGAAGGACCTACATCATGCTTCTTAGAAGTGCCAACTTTAGAGTGTGCAGTTTCCTTGTTGTATCCAAGACCAGATTTATCATTTGGAAATCTTTGACTATCCAAGATTTCATCCAAGATTATTAGGTTGTTCATGAACTTGACATGAGCATTTGACTTCTCAACTTTCCTTCTGATATCAACAACTTCTACTTCCATCTTATGACATGATTCTTCCTTTTCATTTGTTTGATTCTCCAATAGTTCCTCTATCCTTTTGGGTTCTTCAACTTGGGTCCTCATATTGACATTGATTTTTCTTCTATAGTTCCTCTATCAATTCTGGTAGATAGATCATAGGAAAAAATTGTAATATTCCTACCATGGATCAATTCATTGATTTTCTCACACATGAGTAGGAAAAACTCATTCATATGGGCCTAATCAAGGATTCCAAAGAACATGAACTCACCATGCATGATGGAAAAGGATCATCCAAATATAACGAAAAGGAGAAACGAAACAAGAAGGAGGGATATTCCAATCCCTTCAACGATTCTTCAGGTTCCAAAGACTCTTCAAAGTCAAAGAAGAAGAAAAAGGGAAAGAAGTGAAATTATTGAAATAAACCAAATCATCAAGAATCCACATGCATGAAGAAGCAAAACGATCTTATGGAACAGGCACTTCGACAGAACAAACTTGGAAAATTCATTACAGAAGAAGTCAAGAAGTAGAAGGAAGAAGATCCTGCTCCTAAGAAAGGTAATCATCATGTTATTGTTGCAATTAATTCCTCATTTGATTCATGTATTATAGATTCGGGTGCATCACATCATATGATAGCAAAAGAGGAATTTTTTACTTCTTTGAGCTCATGCTCAGGACCCCCTATTCTCATGGGGGATGATACTCCAGTAGAAGTAGTAGGAGAGGGGAGAGTGGAACTCCATAATGATAGTTTTGAGAATGTTTTACATGTTCCAAATATTTCTATGAATCTTCTCTCAGTTTATCAGATCACTCAGAAAGGTAAAAAGGTTGAATTTACATCAGATTCAGTTTTTGTACTTGATATGCGTGACAATTCCATCATTTCAATTGGTGAGGTGGATCACAAGTCAAAGTTTTATAAATTCACTAAGTTCTATGACGTGACTGCTATTTTCTACTTACACATAAGGAGAATAATTTGCATGCACCTCGAGTGCAACATGCAGATACTCTTGTGCTTCCATCAATTCTAGACATTAGAGATGATTCCATACACTCAAATTTTATACATGAAAATATGTAGGTAGTACACCTAGATAAGAAGCCAACATCGAAGCTTCAGTAGATTTCCAAGAGGGGACAATTCACACTTCATTAATCAGGTGTACTTGCAAGGAATCCATTGGATTTGAGGAGGACTCGATCTCAGCATGAGGATCCTTCTCATATACTTTCAGCTTCTAAACCTGCGATGCCCATGCATTGTTATATGGTTCAATCTTTAGATCCACATACCTATAGTAAGCCTGTGAGAAATCCATTATGGAAAGTATCTATGCATAAGGAGTATGAATCACTTCTAAATAATCATACTTGGAATCTAGTTCCACTTCCACCATAAAGGAATATTTTCAGGTGCAAATGGTTCCACAGGATCAAGAGGTACAAGGCGAGACAGGTTTCCAAAGGACTTCATCAGATCCATAAATATTTCTACATCTTCACGAAGACTTTCAGTGAGCATAAATTTCAAACTTTGCAGGATCGTCATGGAGTGAAGAAATCAATTTCCTAGCAGTTGCCTTTTCTTCTTTTGATGCATTATCTTTTGAGGGGGGTTTTGTTCCCAAGTGGTTTTCCCTCTTTCTTCATTTTTATTCAGTGTTCATTAGTTGCATTGTACATGAGTACCTGATATGTCCTAGTTGTCGAGACTCATTTTTTACTCCATAATGATGCTCAGGGGGGGTGTTGGAGAAATTTATATTTTCAACACACTAGCTCAGTGGGAGTTAACTAACTAGTTCAATTTTAGACTTTCTATTTTAGACCATCACTATTATGCATGCATGCATTCCTAAGGAAAGATAACTACTTGATTCCCTTTCTTAATTATCGAATGTTATGTCCTATATATGAGTGTATTCAACTCATTCATTGTATCATATTGATCATTCATTGTATCAATCATCATTCATTGATCATCTCATTGGAGTAGTGTGCATGTATTTTCTCATTCTTTCATATTGAATCTCTCTTCCTTTCTTTATAAGCTTTGTTTGTACTTTCTTTAGCTAGATCTTATGTGTAGGTTTCAATGAAACATTGACACATTCAACATCATTACACTTAGAATTATCACAATCAGAATATTTTGGAGAGTCTTTACCTTCATTGATGACCGAGTCTTGATATTCCTTCTCTAGCTTCAACCATAGGTCCTTGGCGGAGGTACATTTTCCTATGATTTATTTGACAAAGCCAAATAGTCCATTTAAGATGGTCTTGGATTCCACTACATTATTCTTCTTTTCTTCCTTTTGACATGTAAATCTTGATTGATTCTTCAAGGGAACTGATCCAGCAACAAATGTGTCCCAAGCACCTTCTCCTTTTGACATNTCCATGCTGAGTAATACGCCACATCAAAGAAGGGAACTTCATTTGTAGAGGACACTACATGTCCATCCATTTGTGTTTCCATGGATCTCCTTCAAGCTTGTAAGGATTACATTGAAGGCCTACTCTGACACCAATTGTTGGACACACTGACCACACTGAGAGGCAAGGGTGAATCAATATGTGGCTCTTTTCATAATTATTTACTTCTTTAGTTATCAAATTATTCAAACATTATCATTCATTACTTGCATTCACAAAGATTCTTGCATGTAAACATATATCAACAACATTCATCAATAATAAATAACTATGAACCATCATCACAATGAACACAATGAGCACCATATATGTGTGTAATCTTTTTTTATTATGTTGTTACATGAGACTACAATCTCTGGGGGTTATCAACACCAACTGAAAACAACACCAACTCCAAGAGATTACCAACTCTCAAATACAAGAACCAACTTGCATATCTCATCACCAACTGAGATTTGAGGATTCCAACCCTCAAGTACAAGACCCAGCTTGTAGAAAGAAAACAATCTGTCAATTGTACCAACAATATTCAACTTTTTCCTATAGGTACGTGACCCGTATATACTGTCGCACACGTATGTACATGACATGTCCTCTTTCATCCTGCATATGTATGTGACATGTCCTCTTTCAGCCTGCATACAACCTCAAAAAACTAGGGTTTTGAAACTCCAAAACTTCTGGCCCTTCAGGCCTTTGTTTCCTCTGTCACATCAGCCTATAACCTGTCAATGTATATCATCAACGATATGCATATATGTACCATGTCATCAATGAAGAATCTCCAACAACCTGTGCATGTCCCTCATGCATACATGATCATACAACATAGACATCCCTCAACTAAGTACAAGTATATCAATATTGTACCATACTTAAGAGTGTTTCTCACTCAGACAACCAACCAACATATATCATATCCAAGTACAATACCAAACATATCAAGAATTTACCATATCATAAAAAAGTATAAAAAAAAACATGTAACCATACCAGAACTTATGTAGTTGATATGAATCTATAGAAAGTTGACCTGGGAACTTGCTCTCAGACTCTGGGGACCTGGCACCAATGTCCACTTAGGTTTTCATGACTTTTTTCACATGTACGTTGCTTCCTCTTCTGGATCCCACATATGTACATGAACTGGCCTCATGTTTCTCGTGTATGTACGTGACCTGGACTTCTACAACCCACATACATCTTCAGAAAACTAGGGTTTTTCTTAAACTTCGCAACTCCAAAAATTTCACTGTAAATCCTCCTTTTCTACATCAGACTTGTGTAAATTCAGATATATCAATGAGTACTTGCAATAAACTTTTCACCAAATAATATATATCCAATTTTCTCATTAGATAGATCACAATAAAATACCCTTAGTCTCTTATTTATAATCTCCAAGTAGCTTCCACTAGGGGTTGTCTTCTAACCAACTTCCTTGTTGTAGGGATAACCCACTTCTAACTACTTTGTCCACTTACAACCACTTTATCCACAAATAGTAAATTCTCCACTTCTAGTTGCAACTATTTTATTTTTACTTATTTTCTTATTGTAACAACTTAACCCATGATTAACTCCTAGTTACAACAACTTTGACTAGTCAACTTTGTTATCACATAGAGTTGTTCAAGTTCACAGGTGATAGCCATCAACGCACAGAGCAGGAAAAGAAATTACAATGGCATTTTTTCCCCTGCACATTTTCGATGTGGCGCTATCTCTAAATGTAGATGGAAGGACTCCAAAGTTAGCGGGCGGTTAAAATTTTGGTAGGGACACTAAAAGTAGCTAACATGCCCAGATCTCGTATCCCCCCCAGATCAACGATCACTAATCATAACGGGGCCGCAACATGCACGGACACTAAAATATGAAGGGTGGGCCAATATCGAAACCGTGATTTTGCGAGGAGGTGACATGTCGGCAGGAGGTGCATATAGGGACCGAAAGTAGTGAAGTTCCAAACCACTTTCCACGGCCCCGATATGCACATGCACATATAGTGCCCTATCCCGGGTCGACAAGTGGATGCCCGACATATGTCACGTCACACTCCAATCCCAAGGAGCGGTCATCCATGAGCGAGGGTTGACTTCCATAGCCTTAACACCCAATCCAATTGCGACAGGTGGTATTCTGAAGATCGTTTGTCTCATCGCACTCTAATCCCGATGAAGATTCAGTTAATAAGGTAGGGGGTGGTAGTTGAAACCTCAGCTCAGCCAAGAAATGGAAGGATCAATAGTTATGTCTAAGGAGGCCAGACTGTCATCAGGGTACATCGATGGTCAGTTTTCGCAAGTCCTCGCTGAGTCTGGTTTGCGTATGATAGAGGGAAACTCATCCAGTCTGACAGAGGAGTGCTCAGATGAAAAGCTTTGAAAGGAATTTCCAAGTCACACCTCTGGCAGGAGTGGGATGGGCTAAGTATAAATAGACCAGTTTGATATTTTGTTATGGTCGTCAACTGGTTGAGCAGAGCTCCCTATTTTGTAATATTTTGATACCAGATTTGTTCTCTGGTTATGTATCGAATTTGAGACTTTTGCATTAATAGAAGTCAGCCTCTTTTCATCTCTCTGTAAAAACTATGCTAAAACACTCAGGCATGGAATATCTAGTTGAGGGTTGTGATGCTATTGTAATGTAGGTTCGATTACAGTGGTATCATGACCAGTTTTAGTCAACTCCCTTATATCTTATTTCTCCTCACACTGAAGGACTCGGGCATGGAGGATCCATTCGAGTTGTCGTAGTTTCATTGTGATGTAGGTTTGATTACTATGTTGCTATGACTATGTCTCTTTGACATATTTCAGTGTCTGAAGCTTGAGTTCAAGAGTACTCTTGAGCCTAAGTTTTTCTTCACCAAGTTGCTTGAAAGCCTGATGCCCATGGAAGACTTGTCCACTTTCTCACCAAGTCTTCCTCCTGCTCACCCTTAAACTCAAATCATTGATTGAAGTTAATGTGGCCCTCACTTCCCTTTGCATTTCTTGTCTAGTTCTTGTATTAAAATCATTCTTATACTGAGCTTTGTCCATTTGACCTCCATTCATAATACCAACATCCACCAAACATTCTGATGGGTATTGGGCTTATTCTCTTTCAATTTGAGGGTGACTCTCAGTGCTAACATTCTTGGTGTCATTGCTAGGGAACAAATTGAATACATTTCCCTGGGATAGAATGACAAAGAAATTTTGATTCTGAAGGTGCATCAGGAATTAGTGACTTGAAGATTGCAACTTGCACCTGGTGACTAAATTGTTTTAGTTGTGGTTCCCAAAATCTGACACACGAGGTCTACTCCATAGATGCCCCTGGAAACACCTGAAGATGACCCAGAAAAGATCATCAAAAGGGGAAAGACCTCTCAAGAAGGCCTTTCAACTGTTGTACCAGGTGATCCTAGTAATCCACAAACTTCTTCTCTTAAAAATCCATTAGCTGCATCTAATTTTCCTTTTATACCATCTGTTGGAGTTTTCAGAAGTTTAAATTTTGGAAGTATCCCTGTTGAATTTTCCCCTTCTAGGCCTCATTTTGAAGAAGTTTTTGACACACCCATTTCCCCTGAGGTTGTCCAGTGGTTCAATCCCATAGGTTCATAAGGTTGTCCTATTTTGGGTTTTCCTACTCCCTCTCTTGTCATAGTCGTTGCATCTAAAGAGGGGGAAGCTTCTTTTCCTTTCTCCCCTAGAAGTGAAGTCCTAGTGTCACTTGTCCAAACCCCATGTCCCCCTAGTTCTCCTACAGTCCACATCCAAATGGCAGGCGCTAATATTCCTAGAAACATAATGGACTCCATAGTACCTGCTAGGTATGACCCTCTTGTTTTACCTCAGCCTATGAATCCCCTCCCAGTTGGATATTACCTCAAGTACATGCCCAAGTTTACAGGAGAAGAGGACATAACTACAGAAGAGCACCTTTCAGCCTTTTAAAACTATGCATATAATCTTAATATTGAAAATGAAGATGTATGGCTGAGAGTTTTCATACATAGCCTTGATGGTGAGGCTAGGAAATGATTCATGGGTTTGACTCCTGGATCTATTGATGGTATTGAAGCTCTAGATGATTCATTATAAAGGCATTGGGGGGATTAAAAAGACTTCCTTTATTACATCACAGAGTTTGGATCTCTTAAGAGAGAAGAGGGGGAATGTGTCTCAGACTTCTCCAAGAGATTTAATAAAATGTATAATAAGATCCCCACTGAGATTAAGCCTACTGAAACATCTGCCAAGATCACTTATGCCAGTGCCTTTGACCCTGAGTTTTGTCTCCTTTTGAGAGAAAGAAGAGCTACCTCCTTGGCTCATATGAAATATGTGTCCCTTGAAGTAGAATCCAATATACCGGCAGTTGAAAAACTTAGGAGTAAGGTTGATATAGACAAAAGAAAAGGAAATTTTGAAGCTTCAACCTCTGGTTCCTCCACTTCCCACCCTCAGGTGGATGAGCTGACTAAACTGGTTAAATCACTTTCTGCAAAAATGGAGAAATTGAAATTTGAGGGGAAACATGGCTATAAGAGTGACCAAAATGCTGATAACAAGGGAAATTTCAGGAGACCAAATAACACCCCTCAGATCATCTAGAGATATCCAAGAAATAGGGATGATCAAAAGATCCAGAACCCTCTCCAAAATAACCTGGTTACTAATGAAGGAGAGGAAGAAGATGTGGATCCTAAAATCCATTGCCTAGGTGACATATCTTCATTTCCTCATTTAACTCAGTTTGTGTACGAAGAGTCCCTCATGGATAGCCAACTAAATGAGATGAGAAAAGGGGAAAGGACTAGTAACCAACCAAATATATATAACCTTAGGTCCAAAAAGAAAGAGGGAAATCTTGATAGTCATCAACAACCTAATAGAACATAGCATATTGTTAAGGAGGTGGTAGCTAGCAGCAAAGAAAAGGAGGCACAGAACCCCCAAACAATGATCAAGAACCCTGTCCCAGAGGTGAAGGCGATTCTGAAGCCTCCCTCCTCTTTTAGCTTTGAGAATGAGATTCAAAATATTAAAATTCATGTACCTTTCTTGGAGCTAGTTAAAAATGAGGATTTCAAGAGATAACTCTCCAAAGTGTTGTAGCCTAAGCCTTCATCCCATCCCACAGATTCGGTCAACCTCCAAGATGAAAATCCTATTGTCATACTAGAACCTTTGGTAGAGGATAGAGATGACTCCTCTCCTTCTTTCTATACATCATTGAACATCCATGATAAGGTGCTTCACAATTGCTTGATGGATTCAGGGGCATCTCACAATCTCATGCCTAAGATTGTCATGGAGGAGCTCAGGTTGGAGGTAACAAAGACTTATCATGACCTGTACTCATTTGATTCCAGGAAGGTGAAGTTCCTAAGGGTTATTAAATACTTGGCTATATCTTTGTTCCAGTTTCCTGTGAAGAGTGTGGTCATGGATATTGTAGTCATTGATGTCCCCCC
>JASDQU010816925.1:14541-25778 GCA_032191745.1 Picea mariana | reverse complement strand
ATGTATTATAGATTCAGGTGCATCACATCATATGATAGCAAAAGAGGAATTTTTTACTTCTTTGAGCTCAAGCTCAGGACCCCCTATTCTCATGGGGGATGATACTCCAGTAGAAGTAGTAGGAGAGGGGAGAGTGGAACTCCATAATGACAGTTTTGAGAATGTTTTACATGTTCCAAATATTTCTATGAATCTTCTCTCAGTTTATCAGATCACTCAGAAAGGTAAAAAGGTTGAATTTACATCAGATTTAGTTTTTGTACTTGATATGCATGACAATTACGTTATTTCAATTGGTGAGGTGGATCACAAATCAAAGTTTTATAAATTCACTAAGTTTTATGACGTGACTCCTATTTTCTACTTACACATAAGGAGAATAATTTGCATGCATCTCGAGTGCAACATGCAGATACTCTTGTGCTTCCATCAGTTCTAGACATCAGAGATGATTCCATACACTCAGATTTTGTACATGAAAATATGTCGGTAGTACACCTAGATAACAAGCCAACATCGAAGCTTCAGTAGATTTCCGAGAGGGGACAATTCACACTTTGGTAATTAGGTGTACTTGCAAGGAATCCATTGGATTTGAGGAGGACCCGATCTCAGCATGAGGATCCTTCTCATATACTTTCAGCTTCTAAACCTGCGATGCCCATGCATTGTTATATGGTTCAATCTTCAGATCCACATACCTATAGTAAGCCTGTGAGAAATCCATTATGGAAAGTATCTATGCATAAGGAGTATGAATCACTCCTAAATAATCATACTTGGAATCTAGTTCCACTTCCACCATAAAGGAATATTTTCAGGTGCAGATGGTTCCACAGGATCAAGAGGTACAAGGCAAGACAGGTTTCCAAAGGACTTCATCAGATCCATAAATATTTCTACATCTTCACGAAGACTTTCAGTGAGCATAAATTTCAAACTTTGCGGGATCGTCACGGAGTGAAGAAATCAGTTGCCTAGCAGTTTCCTTTTCTTCTTTTGATGCATTATCTTTTGAGGGGGGTTTTGTTCCCAAGTGGTTTTCCCTATTTCTTCATTTTTATTCAGTGTTCATTAGTTGCATTGTACATGAGTACTTGATATGTCCTAGTTGTCCGGACTCATTTTTTACTCCATAATGATGCTTGGGGGGGGTGTTGGAGAAATTTATATTTTCAACACACTAGCTCAATGGGAGTTAACTAACTAGTTCTATTTTAGACTTTCTATTTTAGACCATCACTATTATGCATGCATGCATTCCTAAGGAAAGATAACTGCTTGATTCCCTTTCTTAATTATGGAATGTTATCTCCTATATATGAGTGTATTCAACTCATTCATTGTATTATATTGATCATTCATTGTATCAATCATCATTCATTGATCATCTCATTGGAGTAGCGTGCATGTATTTTCTCATTCTTTCATATTGAATCTCTCTTCCATTCTTTATAAGCTTTGTTTGTACTTTCTTTAGCTAGATCTTCTGTGTAGGTTTCGATGAAACATTGACACATTCAACATCATTACACTTAGAATTATCACAATCAGAATATTTTGGAGAGTCTTTACCTTCATTGATGATTGAGTCTTGATATTCCTTCTCTAGCTTCAGCCATAGGTCCTTGGTGGAGGTACATTGTCCTATGATTTATTTGACAAAGCCTAATAGTCCATTTAAGATGGTCTTGGATTCCACTACATTATTCTTATTTTCTTCCTTTTGACATGTAAATCTTGATTGATTCTTCAAGGGAACTGATCCAGCAACAAATGTGTCCCAAGCACCTTCTCCTTTTGACTTCAAATACCCTTTCATTTTTATTCTCCATGCCGAGTAATATGTCACATCAAAGAAGGGAACTTCATTTGTAGAGGACACTACATGTCCGTCCATTTGTGTTTCCATGGATCTCCTTCAAACTTGTAAGGATTATAATGAAGGCCTACTCTGACACCAATTGTTGGACACACTGACCACACTGAGAGGCGAGGGTGAATCAATATGTGGATCTTTTCATAATTCTTTACTTCTTTAGTTATCAAATTATTCAAACATTATGATTCATTACTTGCATTCACAAATATTCTTGCATGTAAACATATATCAACAACATTCATCAATAATAAATAACTATGAACCATCATCGCAATGAACACAATGAGCACCATATATATGTGTAATCTTTTTTTATTATGTTGTTACATGAGACTACAATCTATGGGGGTTATCAACACCAACTGAAAACAACACCAACTCCAAGAGATTACCAACTCTCAAATACAAGAACCAACTTCCATATATCATCACCAACTGAGATTTGAGGATTCCAACCCTCAAGTACAAGACCCAGCTTGTAGAAAGAAAACAATCTGTCAATTGTACCAACAATATTCAACTCTTTCTTATAGGTATGTGACCCGTATATACTGCAGCACACGTATGTACATGACATGTCCTCTTTCATCCTGCATATGTATGTGACGTGTCCTCTTTCAGCCTGCATACAACCTCAAAAAACTAGGGTTTTGAAACTCCAAAACTTCTGGCCCTTCAGGCCTTTGTTGCCTCTGTCACATCAGCCTATAACCTATCAATGTATATCATCAACGATATGCATATATGCACCATGTCATCAATGAAGCATCTCCAACAACCTGTGCATGTCCCTCATGCATACATGATCATACAACATAGACATCCCTCAACTAAGTACAAGTATATCAATATTGTACCATACTTAAGAGTGTTTCTCACTCGGACAACCAACCAACATATATCATATCCAAGTACAATACCAAACATATCAAGAATTCCTCAAGAATTTACCATATCATAAAAAAGTATAAAAAAAAAACATGTAACCATACCAGAACTTATGTAGTTGATATGAATCTATAGAATGTTGACCTGGGAACTTGCTCTCAAAATCTGGGGAACAGGCACCAATGTCCACTTAGGTTTTCATGACTTTTTTCACATGTACATTGCTTCCTCTTCTGGATCCCACATATGTACATGAAATGGCCTCATGTTGCTCATGTATGTATGTGACCTAGACTTTTACAGCCCACATACATCCTCGGAAAACTAGGGTTTTTCTTAAACTTCACAACTCCAAAAATTTCACTGTAAATCCTCCTTTTCTATGTCAGAATTGTGTAAATTCAGATATATCAATGAGTACTTGCAATAAACCTTTCATAAAATAATATATATCCAATTTTCTCATTAGATAGATCACAATAAAATACCCTTAGTCTCTTATTTATACTCTCCAAGTAGCTTCCACTAGGGGTTGTCTTCTAACCAACTTCCTTGTTTTAGGGATAACCCACTTCTAACTACTTTGTCCACTTACAACCACTTTATCCACAAATAGTAAATTCTCTACTTCTAGTTGCAACTAATTTATTTTTACTTATTTTCTTATTGTAACAACTTAACCCATGATTAACTCCTAGTTACAACAACTTTGACTAGTCAACTTTGTTATCACATAGAGTTGTTCAAGTTCACAGGTGACAGCCATCAACGCACAGAGCAGGAAAAGAAATTACAATGGCATTTTTTTCCCCTGCACATTTTCGATGTGGCACTATCTCTAAATTCAGATGGAAGGACTCCAAAGTTAGCGAGCGGTTAAAATTTTGGCGGGGGCACTAAAAGTAGCTGATGTGCCCAGATCTCGTCTCCCCCCCAGATCAATGATCACTAATCATATCGGGGCTGCAACATGCATGGACACTAAAATCTGAAGGGCGGGCCAATATCGAAACCATGATTTCGTGAGGAGGTGACGTGTCGGCAGGAGGTGCATATAGGGCCCGAAAGTAGTGAAGGTCCAAACCACTTTCCGCGGCCCCAATATACACGCGCATATATAGTTCCCTATCCCGAGTCGACAAGTGGACGCCTGACATATTTCACGTCACACTCCAATCCCAAGGAGCAGTCATCCATGACCGAGGGTTGACTTCCACAGCTTCAACACCCAATCCAATTGCGACAGGTGGTATTCTGCAGATCATTCGTCTCGTCGCACTCTAATCCTGATGAAGATTCAGTTAATAAGGCAGGGGGTGGTAGTTGAAACCTCAGCTCAGCCGAGAAATGGAAGGCTCAATAGTTATGTCTAAGGAGGCCATACTGTCATTAGGGTACATCAATGGTCAGTTTTCGCAAGTCCTCGTTGAGTCTGGTTTGCGTATGATAGAGGTAAACTTGTCCAGTCTGACAGAGGACTGCTCAGATGCAAATCTTTGAAAGGAATTTCCAAGTCACACCCCTGGTAGGAGTGGGCTGGTCTAAGTATAAATAGACCAATTTGATATTTTGTTATGGTCGTCAACTGGTTGAGTAGAGCTCCCTATTTTGTAATATTTTGATACCAGATTTGTTCTCTGGTTATGTATCAAATTTGAGACTTTTTCATTAATAGAAGTCAGCCTCTTTTCATCTCTCTGTAAAACCTATGCTAAAACACTCGGGCATGGAATATCTAGTCAAGGGTTGTGATGCTATTGTAATGTAGGTTCGATTGTAGTGGTATCATGACCAGTTTTAGTCAACTCCCTTGTATCTTATTTCTCCTCACACTGAAGGACTCAGGCATGGAGGGTCCAGTCGAGTTGTCGTAGTTGCATTGTGATGTAGGTTTGATTACTATGTTGCTATGACTATGTCTCTTTGACATATTTCAGTGTTTGAAGCTTGAATTCAAGAGTACTCTTGAGCCTAAGTTTTTCTTCACCAAGTTGCTTGAAAGCCTGATGCCCGTGGAAGACTTTTCCACTTTCTCACCAAGTCTTCCTCCTTCTCACCCTTAAACTCAAATCATTGAGTGAAGTTAATGAGACCCTCACTTCCCTTTGCTTTTCTTGTCTAGTTCTTGTATTAAAATCATTCTTATACTGAGCGTTGTCCATTTGACCTCCATTCATAATACCAACATTCACCAAACATTCTGATGGGTATTGGGCTTATTCTCTTTCAATATGAGGGTGACTCTCAGTGCTAACATTCTTGGTGTCATTGCCAGGGAATGAATTGAAGGCATTTCCCTGGGATAGAATGACAAAGAAATTCTGATTCTGAAGGTGCATCAGGAATCGGTGACTTGAAGATTGCAACTTGCACCTGGAAACTAAATTGTTTCAGTTGTGGTTCCCAAAATCCGACACACGAGGTCTACTCCATAGCTTCCCCTGGCAACACCTGAAGATGACCCAGAAAATATCATCAAAAGGGGAAAGACCTCTCAAGAAGGCCTTTCAACTGTTGTACTAGGTGATCCTAGTAATCCACAAACATCTTCTCTTAAAAATCCATTAGTTGCATATAATTTTCCTTTTATACCATCTGTTGGAGTTTCCAGAAGTTTAAATTTTGGAATTTTCCCTGTTGAATTTTCCCCTTCTAGGCCTCATTTTGAAGAAATTTTTGACACCCCCATTTCCCCTCAGGTTGTCCAGTGGTTCAATCCCATAGGTTCAGAAGGTTGTCCTATTTTGGGTTTTCCTACTCCCTCTCTTGTCATAGTCTCTGCATCTAAAGAGGGGGAAACTTCTTTTCCTTTCTCCCCTAGAAGTGCAGTCCCAGTATCACTTGTCCAAACCCCATGTCCCCCTGGTTCTCCTACAGTCCACATCCAAATGGCAGGCGCTAATCTTCCTAGAAACATAATGGACTCCATAGTACCTACTAGGTATGACCCTCGTGTTTTACCTCAGCCTATGAATCCCCTCCCAGTTGGAGATTACCTCAAGTACATGCCGAATTTTACAGGAGAAGAGGACATAACTGCAGAAGAGCACCTTTCAGCCTTTTACAGCTATGCATATAATCTTAATATTGAAAATGAAGATGTATGGCTGAGAGTTTTCATACATAGCCTCGATGGTGAGGCTAGGAAATGGTTCAGGGGTTTGACTCCTGGATCTATTGATGGTATTGAAACTCTAGATGATTCATTCTTAAGGCATTGGGGGGATAAAAAAGACTTCCTTTATTACATCACAGAGTTTGGATCTCTTAAGAGAGAAGAGGGGGAATGTGTCTCAGACTTCTCCAAGAGATTTAATAAAATGTATAATAAGATCCCCACTGAGATTAAGCCTACTGAAACATCTGCCAAGATCACTTATACCATTGCCTTTGACCCTGAGTTTTTTCTCCTTTTGAGAGAAAGAAGAGCTACCTCCTTGGCTCATATGCAATATGTGTCCCTTGAAGTAGAATCCAATTTTCTGGCAATTGAAAAACTTAGGAGTAAGGTTGATAGAGACAAAAGAAAAGGAAATTTTGAAGCTTCAACCTCTGGTTCCTCTGCTTCCCACCCTCAGGTCGATGAGCTGACTAAACTGGTTAAATCACTTTCTGCAAAAATGGAGAAATTAAAATTTGAGGGGAAACATGGCTATAAGAGTGACCAAAATGCTGATAACAGGGGAAATTTCAGGAGACCAAATAACGCCCCTCAGATCATCTAGAGATATCAAAGAAATAGGGATGATCAAAAGATCCAGACCCCTCTCCAAAATAACCTGGTTACTAATGAAGGAGAGGAAGAAGATGTGGATCCTGAAATCCATTGCCTAGGTGACATATCTTCATTTCCTCATTTAACTCAGTTTGTGTATGAAGAGTCCCTCATGGATAGCCAACTAAATGAGATGAGAAAAGGGGAAAGGACTAGTAACCAACCAAATAGATATAACCTCAAGTCCAAAAAGAAAGAGGGAAATCCTGACAGTCCTGAAAAACCTAATAGAACATAGCATATTGTTAAGGAGGTGGTAGCTAGCAGCAAAGAAAAGGAGGCACGGAACCCCCAAGCAATGATCAAGAAACCTGTCCCAGAGGTGAAGGCAATTCTGAAGCCTCCCTCCTCTTTTAGCTTTGAGAATGAGATTCAAAATGTTAAAATTCATGTACCTTTCTTGGAGCTAGTTAAAAATAAGGATTTCAAGAGATAACTCTCCAAAGTGTTGTATCCTGAGCCTTCATCCCATCCCACATATTCGGTCAACCTCAAAGATGAAAATCCTATTGTCATACTAGAACCTTTGGTAGAGGATAGAGATGACTCCTCCCCTCCTTTCTATACATCATTGAACATCCATGATAAGGTGCTTCACAACTACTTGATGGATTCAGGGGCATCTCACAATCTCATGCCTAAGATTGTCATGGAGGAGCTCAGGTTGGAGTTAACAAAGACTTATCATGACCTGTACTCATTTGATTCCAGGAAGGTGAAGTTCCTCAAGGTTATTAAATACTTGGCTATATCTTTGTTCTAGTTTCCCATGAAGAGTGTGGTCATAGATATTGTAGTGGTTGATGTCCCCCCTAAGTTTAGGATGTTGTTGTCTAGATATTGGATAAAAATACTAGGGGGAACCTTGCAAATGGATATTTAATATGCCACTATTCCTATGTTTGGAGGAGAACAAAGAATCCTGTATAGGGAAGCACAACTTGCTTACATCATCAGTGATGAAGAAAATCTGACCAACCACCCCATTTTTGCAGTAGATACCGATATGGGAACCAGTATGCTACAACTCACTGATAGTCCTCAAGCAACCATGGAAATCAGAAAGCATCCCATCACCACTTGTGAAGACCCTCCATTCAATGCCTCTATTTGCAAAAGGTTTTTTTATGGAGCCTCTTCCAAAGAAGCTGTTGGAGCTGGGGTAGTTTTCTTTTCCCCTACCCAAGAGACCATATCTCTGTCATATAAGCTTGAATTTGAAACAACAAACAATGTGGCAGAATATGAAGCTCTTGTTTTGGTTCTGAGAGCTGCAAATGACATGAATATTGAAGATCTGGCAGTATTTGGAGATGTTGAACTGATTGTTCATCAAGTCAGAAATCGGTATCAGGCTAAGCACCCCAGGTTAAGGGCTTACAGAAATGAGGTATAGGATCTTGTTGACAGTTTCTTCTTGGCTTTTAATATCTCATTTGTACCAAGAGAGAAGAACTCTATGATAGATTCATTGGTTGTCTCAACAAGCAATTTCAGGGTCACTCTGCCCCCAAAGCTCAAGTATGAGGTGGAAGTAAAATACAGACCCTCTATTCCTGACAATGTCAAACATTAGAAGGTTTTTTAGGATGATCTTGAGATAAAAAGGTTTCTTGAGACTGTGGATGAATTCTCTGATTTTCATATTGATCAGGATCAATATGTTGAAGAAAACCCTCATGTTGATGCTTTCATGAATAAAATTGTTGACCATCATATTGTTCAGTTGCCTAATAACCATATTCTGAAGGGACTAGTCCCTTTGGAGAGACTGTTTGAATGAAATTATGTTGTTGTAAAGCTTAAAGGTTCAATTGAAGAATATGATGTGACTGAATGCAATTTAGGAACATAGGAAGATCCCGGGTATGTCAAATTGTCTAGCAGTTTGTCAAAGGAGCAAAGGGTTGAGTATGTCAAGCTTTTGAGGGATTTTGCTGATGTTTTTTCTTGGAAATATGAAGACTTAAGAACATATGACACAGACATAATGGAACACAAAATCCCTTTGAAAGAGGAGACCAAACCCTTCAGGCGGAAACTCAGATAGATAGACCCCATGTTGTTGCTTATTATGGAAAGGGAAGTAAAAAAGTTGTTGGATGCGCAGATCGTCATTCCCTTGAGATTTTCAGAATGGGTGGTTAATTTGGTCCCTGTAAGGAAGAAGAATGAAGAAAATAGGTTATGTGTTGATTTCATAAATTTGAACAGGAGCTCCAAAAAGGTTAACTACCCCTTGCCGAAGATGGAACACATTTTGCAGAGGGTGACTAGTTAATCCAGGTTGTCAATGATTGATGGTTTCTCTGACTACATTCATATTTCTATCCTTCCTGAAGATAGAGAGAAGATAACTTTCACTACTCCATGGGGCACATTCATGTATGCTAAAACGCTCTTTGGATTGATGGATGCAGGGGTAGATTTCTAGCAAGCCATGGATGTTTCCTTCGCTGGGGAGAAAAACAAATTTTTAGTCATCTATCTAGATGACATTACAGTATTCTCAAGGTCTGATAAAGAGCATTGCCATCATCTGAGGAGAGTTTTCCTAAAATGCAGAAAATTTGGTCTCTCCCCCAATCCAAAGAAGTCTTTGTTTTCTATGAGAGAGGGTAAACTATTGAGGCATATCGTGTCAGTAGAAGGGGTAAGAATTGATCCAAGAAGAGTAAAGTCCATCCAAACCTTATCTTTTCCCAGATCTAAGAAAGAGGTTCAGTATTTCTTGGGTAAAATCAACTTTCTAGGGAGATTCATTTCTAATTTTGCTAAGTTGGTTAAGCATATTATAGCCATGCTTAGGAAAGGAAACGAAGTGAAATGGGCTGCTGAGTCCAGAAATTATTTCAACCAAATCAAGAAGGATCTAACTAAAGCACATGTGCTCATCAGTCCTGACTATTCTAAAGAATTTTTGATATTTTCATTTGCATCATTTGATACATTGGCTTTTGTTTTTCTACAGAGAAATACAGAGGGGTAAGCAGCTTATTTCCTTTTTCAACAAAGCATTGAGGGATGAAGAAACAAGGTATGATATCATGGAGAAGCAAGCATATTCTTTGGTCAAATCCCTCAAGGCTTTCATAATCTATGTTCTGCATTCAAAAATCATTGCATATGTCCCCTCAGCCTCAGTAAAGGAGATATTGATCCAGTCTCATATAGATGGTGCTAGAATATAGAAGATTGTGTGCTCGTTTTACCATTGATGATACCCTCGTCACCCAACCATAGGCCGAAGCCACCCTCCAAGCACCTTAACCTTGACTGAGAATTACTCCAGAAGAAAACCCTAGGCTAGATAGCCAAACAAGGTGTAGCGCATCTTCCTCCAAGGATAGCGCACCAACAATAGCTGATCAGATAGTCCAAACCCTAGCCAAGAGATAGTCCAAGCCAACACTGAAACTGGTTGTTGTATCAACTGCACCTACAGCTCTCCTCCACACGTGCACACAAAAATGGGAAGTGCAGTGTGCACTAGTTGCTCTCTGCAATTCTGAGATGTATCAAATGAGAACTGGCGCTCTGTATTTATAATGGTTCTGCTAGATTTGTTGGGGCCGAATTCTCCTTCTAGGTACATGTCTATTCAGTATATTATTATTATTTTTGGCCGACTTCTTATCTTGGAGGCTAATAACCTAATATAAATTATCTTCTTGAGCCGACAAGACTTCTAGGGTTATTAGCCAACTCATTAGGGTTTCTCTTGCTTCCCGGAGTCTTCTATTCTCGTTAGGTTTACACGTGGAGGTAAATACCTCCCGCAACTACCATAATATTAACACTCCCTCCTAGCTAGGGAGGTATTATAGGTAATGGTATTTGAGAACAAAAACATACCATTCACCCGGTAGCATCAACATAGTCGTCTAGACTATCTCATGATTAGATAATCAGCATCACCATCACTATTGGTTGCATCATCTCTCGAAACCATACTTCATATGAGTAATCATACATGATGATGGATAAGTCACTCACACCATAGAGTGACACAATAGTCATTCTTATAATGCTTTGAACTATTTTCCATCTGGAAAATCTCTGTTCATCATTCATCTGGATGATGATTATCTCCAATAAATTGATGATAGTCTTCAAGGCAATTAGAATAAAAATAGAACACAACAGTGTCTATCCATAGTAGTACATAACTACAATCCAGTGGTACACTACCACACCAAGTAACACACAAGTAATTTATCAACAACGTATAGTCACGAACAGTGGAACATATCCACCACAGTAGTCTTCATCTGCTGTCATACAGTCTTCATAACAAACATCTGATAGCAACCTGAACAGAAACAATGTTATGATATAAACTGAATCATATGGGCCAATATTTCACTCACATCTATGGGTTCTAAAAGAATATCTGCCTCACGAACAGTGGAACATATCCACCACAGTAGTCTACGTCTACTATCATACAACCTTCATAACAAACATCTGATAGAAACCTGCATAGAAACAATGTTATGATATAAACTGAATCATCTGGGCCAATCTTTCACTCACATCTGTGAGCTTTGAAAGAATATCTACCTCAGAGTAGAATAATGAGATATATGGACTATTCTTCTCAAGCAAGGAAGAATAATTGTCTTGTCCTCTGAACCTGGACCATTCCTCACCCTGGGCCATTCTTCCTACAATAATCAAAGTGCACCCTGG
>JASDQU010816922.1:24875-35560 GCA_032191745.1 Picea mariana | reverse complement strand
GAGCTTCCAGATAAGTTTGGTCTAGGACATGAAAACTCAACCCCTTACTGTCCACAGGCCAATGGCCAAGTTGAAGCAATTAACAAAGTTTTAACTACTATGCTTTGACAGATGGTAGGGATTCACAATTCAAGCTGGCACACAATGCACTTTTTGACATTATGGGCCTATCGGATGTCTGTTAAATCTGCCACAGGGTTCACACCTTTCCAGTTAGTGTAATGTATTGAAGCCATTTTACCGTTTGAATGTGAAATCCCGTCTTTGAAACTAGTTGTCGAACTTCTCCCCAACATCACAGTCGAAGAAGAACATCTCTTGTATTTAATGCAATTAGACGAGACTCACTATGATGCTGTGCTACTCATAGAAACCCAGAAGAAACGTGTCAAATCTCAATATGACAAACATGTCAAACCACGCGTTTTTTCTGAGTGTGATTTAGGTCTCCTTTATGAACAAGATTGTGACTTATTGGGGGCAGGTAAATTCGAGCCCATGTGGCATGGCCCTTATATCGTTAAACGAGTGTTTGAGAAAGGGGCTTATGAGCTGGTGGATTATGATGGAATTCCTTTGGATGAACCCATAAATGGGATTTACCTAAATAAGTACTATGCTTAAAATGTTTTTGCATGAGTGCTTTGTATTTTAGTGTATCATACTCTAGTGTGTTTTTTTTGTCATTTTTGTTCTGCCTTTAAGTTGCTTACCTTTCCTTATGCTTGGTTTCTATATGTAGGTGTTCTCACTACCCTATATCGGCTTTGATGATGGTACTAGTCACAGTACTCAAAACCTAGCATCTACTGCATGGGAAATGTATGCACCTATGGATGAATTGATTAGTCCACACAGTATTTTCCTTGGTCGTGCAACTAATAATATCGCGGATACAGTGCAGTTATTGAGTTATTAATTGACGCCATTTCATTTGGTATCCTTCATGTAATTGTACATCTTGATTCACAACTAGTGGTGCTGCAATTGAGCAATGTTTATTCCATCCAAAGTCCTACATTGTTACGAGTATACTTGAGAATTCGCCTCTTGGAAAGACATTTTGATTATATTGAATATCAACAAATTCCTAGATATCTAAACACATTAACAGATGAATTGGCTAATTATTTTTTAGATAGACATTTGCGCCATTTATAAATCCAAACACACATTTAAAAGACAAGTAAGCCGGTATAAGTTTTATATTATAATGTCAAAAGTTACAAAAAAGTGTTTGTCCTAAGACCAAAATGTCAAAATGTTGAAGCACATGGATTCATATACATATGCATCACAGATGATGCTCGTGATAACAAACCACTGCCCATGCTACGTGACGGAGCAGTCAACCCATGGATGCTGAAATGCCAATTGTATGGCATTGGTGGCGTCGTGGTAACTCATCCACAATGATATCGGGGATATCCATAGTCAACCCCTCAAGGTTGTGTTTGATCTCCTCGAGATCCTCAGCTTCTACCCTGCGACCCACCACTGCACCTATCTCTCCACATATCTGGATATGAGATGATCCTGGAGGCCTGAAAGGCACCACATCTACATTGTTAAGAGCACTTGATTAGTCTCAAATACATAATTTTTTTTTTTTTTTTTTATAATTAAAATACCAAAAACAATATATAATGAAAAAAATTCTTTTTACCTATCTCTCCCCACTGCGAACCCTCAAGTAGTGCCAAGTCAGGATCATCACGGAAATATGTCCCAACATATGCATAATCCTCAACCATAATAACTAACCTCTCAGCCACTCGAAGAAGATGGGACCATACATAACAGTTGGCACCCCACCATGGTGTGCCATCAAGTCCACCCATCTCTTCATCCGAGGATCCTGTGGAGCAGGTACACCCCAATCCACATGTTGTAGGCGCAGAACTGGGACTCTCTCTAGGAAGAAGGATACCAAAATAGATCCATACCCGAATTGTTTCAATTGACTGATCCTACACTTTGTCAATTGTTTCTTCATTTTTTTTAGAATACCCTCGCACCAATTGAAAACCCTTGGCTCCATACACTCGATACCATACTGAAAATGGCTTTGTAAAGCCATGTGAGGAGCCACACTCCCTACCATACAAGTAATAGTATAGAGAATGGTCCTCAAAGGAAAGTCTTGAACATCCTTTATGTCAATTTTTCCACTATGTTTCTCTGTACTAGGTACAAAGTGATGTGCTACATAATAATCCATGGGTTCATCACCGACTCTACTTCCTGATAGTGACAACTGAGAGCTACGATGAGATAAACCAATCAAGAAGTAGATTTCATTGCTCTCTAGGGTAAGTGTATGCACCTCGACATGAAATGCTTACTCATTAACGTCCCACATACAAACTAAGTATTCCAATAACGTCAATTGGGCCCTCATGCTCTGCACTTTGAATTTTTTTAGCAAGCCACACTCTCGAAGTGCCATGATAATGCCCAGATCATTCCCAGAAAAGTAATCTTCCTGCTCATGCTCTTGTTCCCTCCATTCGAGCATCATGACCAATGAATACCTGACAAACAACGATAAAAGATGATTTAGTTTACCAAATTTTGAAAATTGGAAATTTTCTTAGCTCTATCTCTCTTCTTAGATTTCGAGTTGTGGTCGTCGCAGGGGCATTTTTTTCCACAGTGCGACGTCGTCGCACCCCAACTGTTGAACCCATGCAACGATCTAGGGTTGTCGCATTTCCCTAGCAACATGGTTGAGCTAAGCTTCCGTATTGTGAAGTTTTAATGAAGCCTCTGGTTCTCTAGTTATGTGTTTCCATTTGAGACTTCTTGTTTAATGACAGTCAACTTTCTTATCATCTCTTTTTGCTTCTAATATTGAAAACTCGGGCATGGGTGATCCAGTCGAGTTGCTGTGATTATATTGTAATGCATATTTGATTGCAATATTGTTATGACATTTTGAGTTTCCTGAAGTTTTGGGTTCAAGAAGATCTTGTATTCAAAGCTTTTCCTCCTTGGGCTGTTGGAAGACCCGATGTCCATAGCAGACCTCTACATTTCCTCACCAGTTCTGCCCCCTACTCAAACTTTACTAGAACTTATTAACTGAAGTTAAAGCAAGACCTCACTTTCTCATGCATTGCCTAGTTTGGATTTCTAAGTTAAAGCGATATTTTCTTGAGTTTGCGCCCATTTGACCTCCTTTGATTTATTCATTGTGACATACAAACTGATGGGTACCGGGCTTACCTTCGACGCAATATGGGGGTGACTTTTGGTGCTAACATTTCTAGTGATGTTGCTCGCTACGAATTGAAGATTTTCCCTGGGTGTAACAACAACGAGCTTCTGATTCTGAAGGTGCATCAGATATCAAAACCATTGAAGATTGCATTTTCACTTGGTGACTTCACTAAGGCAACTCCACTGTTTCAGTGTGGCTGCTCTGGCTACACCTGGAGCCCCTTGGGACACAACGATCAGATCTGGTCTTTGATGGTGAACAAAGACCAAACACACTCATTCTACATATCATTCAATCGATGACTCCATGGTTGAAGGATCAATTGGCGACTCCACTGGTTTGAAATCGACAAAATCTTGGCTCAGAGGTTTGCTCCTTTCAATTTTTTTGTTGTTCCTGGTTTTCCTAATGTGTTCCCTACTATCGATGAATGGGGTGATTATTTGCCCATATTCAGAGAACGTAAAGAGGACAACCCTGCTCGACATCTCCATGAGTTTCATGAACTCATGCATTAGTGGGAGATACATCAAGAGGATGTTTTAATGAAGATGTTCACATTATCATTGGATAGGGATGTCTATGAGGGGTATCAATCCTTGCCCCCTGCTAGCATCTCCTCCCTGGAACAATTTCATGCATCCTTTAACAAGCATTGCCAAAGGTATTATTCCTCCAAGTTAATCTGTCATAATTGTTGTGAGGAATGTGAAGGCCATGATCAAGATATGGCTGTGTCTAATGAAGGTTGTGAGGATGAGGACCATGAGGAGGAGGAAGATACTTTGGGTAGGCTAATGGAGCTGGTAAAATCACTCTCTGTAAAAATAGAAAGGTTCAAAATTGACGAAAGCGCAGAGGATTTTCTAGTCCTTGAAGCAGATGTTCTTGGCAACTCTACTGAGGATGATGATGAATATTTAATAGCTATAGAGGCCTTGCATTCTGCTCCTAATGTGCCTATTGTTTCAAGCTTTGATGATTATTCGAATGAGGAGAAACAGAGTCCTACATCACAATTTGCTGACCTGGGGAGCAACCCGCCTGTATATGACAACTACGGATCAGATTCTGAGCTGGAAATGAAGGATTTCCAAGAACATACATCAGAGTGTTATCCTCTATTCCTTAAAGAAAAATATTATCAGGAGATCAACCATCTTGAGCGGCATGATGAAGAGCAGAGATTTCCCACGGTTCCTGTTTATGATGATTATGAATCGGATCCTTGGGAGAGCTATGAAGAAGAAAAGGAACAATAGAAGGGGCAATTTATCTCTTGTCCAGAGCTTGCAAGTGAGCAACCATTGTATGAGGTCAGTCAACCTGCATCAGCCTCTCACCCACCTGAGCTTGCCAAATAAATCCAACAACATGTGAGCAGTGGTGTAGCAGAGAAGGCTACTTGTTATAATTTTTCTTTAGTTTGCTGCTTGTCCTATAAGCCCATTAGGGAATACATGGAGTTGTATTTCCTTCATGTTTTGAAGCCACCCAACTTTATCCTGACCTCATCATTAGGAGGAAAGCTAAAGAATGTAACCGTTCTGCTGTCACGGTTTCATTATATGCTATTGATCACTGACAAAATAAAGGGGCTTCCAGTTAGGAAGTTACTTGAATGGCTATGGTGGAAGTTTTATTTCACCTAGCACTGTGTAAAAATTCATTAGTTTAGGACTGTACATAACTAAGCTCCTTGGAGCTTGTGTGATTATTTTCATTTTTTTTACTTATCGACCTGTATTTTTCAGTAGGATGTTTTGAGCTCGACTCCATAGCCCAATGCTTAAGGCAACTGGAATTACTTGTTCTTGGTAGCTCGCAGGGAGCATGCCATCCCTTGTGGAGCCAAATGTTATCACATATAGTTGTCAAGGGCAACAGGGTATCTAGGTCTGCGACTTGCACAAGAAGCGTCCGAGCGCAGCATGCAGAACAACTCATTTCGGGCTTAAAATACAAACAGGCGGGCTCAGTTGTGCGATGATGGAAATCCATAAGGAGAATCAATCGACAACATGCTTTCTTTCGGTAGGTAAAAAAGTTGCACAAAGTCTAGCACCGGAGAAAATATTAAATATGGGCCGTAGATCTCATGAGGAGAAATCAACGATGGAAAATTAGCACGGGAGTTGGGAGTTCAAAATGTTTTTAAAGTTGTTCATCAAAAGGTCCGAACTCTCAAAACCTGAAATCAACAGGAGTCATCTGATTCAGAAGGACACGTAGTAGCTGATAAGTGAAATCGCAATTTCGCGAGTCAAAGGTTTCAACATGGAGCAAGGCGCAAGTTCCCGAAATGTGAAATCATGATGCGCCCGGGAGTTGGGTTTGTGGTCACAGCCCAAGGCCACATGGAAAACGGGTCTAGGAGGAAAGGTTGGTTCCCATAGTGTAGAGCTAGCCAAGGTGGAGTTCCAAGGAAGAAGTCGCAGCTGTCGGATGCAAAGCAGATCTAGCCATCCATCTGAGTCAACTGATTTCATAAATCGAGTATCGGGAGATTGTAGTCATGCGATGTGAAAGCTTCCGAAACACAAAAATGCAATGCACCTAGGAGTTGAGCCTATGGTCATGGCACGAGGTCACATGCAGGAAAAAATGCGAGGCTCACATGAGCTGCGCCAAAGGATGAAGACGCCCATGTTAGTCACAAAGTGAGGTTATCGTGGTTTGAAGGCGTCGGGTTGACTCGAAGAATTGCTAGCAGTGCATAACAGCTCCCTAAGCAGTCAGGCTCCATCCCGATCCCAATGAAAGTAGTTAATGGAAATGGGGGAGGTTGTTGAAACCTTGTCTCACCCATAAATAGAAAGCATGGAAAGATGGTCGTGTAGTCAGACTGTCAGCCGAAATTTCTCTTGTCAACAGATTCTCCTACAAAGCCCATACTAATATGAGATCGCGTCCGATGGAAGAATGCAAGTGCAGAATGACAGAAGAAGATGCAGACACAAATATTTGATTGTAGTGGCTAGGCCACATTCTTGGTGGTGGCCACTGTTCTGAGTATAAATACTCAGTTTTGATATTTTGTTATGGTCGATGGTTGAGCTAAGCTCCCGTATTATGAAGTTTTAATGAAGCCTCTGGCTCTCTGGTTATGTGTTTCCATTTGAGACTTCTTGTTTAACGATAGTCAACTTTCTTATCATCTCTTTTTGCTTCTGATATTGAAGACTTGAGCATGGGTGATCCACTCGAGTTGTTGTGATTGTATTGTAATGTATGTTTGATTGCAATATTGTTATGATGTTTTCAGTTTCCTGAAGTTTTGGGTTCAATAATATCTTGTATTCGAAGCTTTTCCTCCTTAGGCTGCTGGAAGACCCGATGTCCATAACAAACCTCTACATTTACTCACCAGTTCTCCTCCCTACTCAACCTTTACTATAACTTACTGACTGAATTTAAAGCAAGACCTCACTTTCTCATGCATTGTCGAGTTCAGATTTTTGAGTTAAAGCGATATTTTCTTGAGTTTGCACCCATATGACCTCCTTTGATTTATTCATTGGGACATACAAACTGATGGGTACCGGGCTTACCTTCGATGCAATCTAGAGGTGACTTCTGGTGCTAACACAACCTAAACAAGCCTTCTATCGAGTCGACCATTTGCAGTCCTCAAATTCTTACCATGTCGGCCTTCCTGAGTCAATCCTGAATCAATTTATACTATGATCTACTTCAAATATGTTGCTTATTTCATGTCGATGATGGGGGATACATCAAGGCCCTCCTTCAACAAGTCTTTTATTGTCGAATTCAACTCATTATTCATAAATTAGACTTAGAAATCATTTAGTACCTTGGAACCTGCATGGCTCAATGGAAGGTTTCCTCGTTTTCAATAGTGGGTTCATATCATTGACCCCTAATTGGAAGATTCCATCGAGTGTTCCACTTCAACTCATTAATTAAAATTCATTGGATTGTACTAGAGTACCTTGGGGGTCATTGACATCAATGGTGATTTCCCTCGCACTTGTTAACGATATCCATTAATGACTGGTAATCAAGTGGTTTCTACCATGTTTGACTTCGACACCTGTAATCACATGGATAGATTCATACTTGGGCACGATGGAAATGAAGACCCTAGATATCTCCATATCGGTCCAGGCTATGATGGAGTATTCATAAGCCTCTACTGACACATATATCCACCGTGTATGTCTTGTGACTATGTCCAAATTTGAGTCGTTATAACATAGATCCATAGTTTATTTCTCGTGGCTATGTTGAATCATGATGTCATGGATCCACAATGTATGCTTGGTGTCCATGAATCACTTGAAACTTATGATTAGAGTCACTTGTAGTCCGATTATGGGAATGATTACCTTAGAAAATAGTATATTATTATGCAGATGCTTGATTGCTTGCAGGTTCTCGACCGATGTGCTCCTTGTTCTTGACACACACATTCTACAAAGTATTTCAGCTGTCACATGTTCCAACTTCATACTTTGGGGGGCATTCTGTTACACATTATTTTGGTCACCCTGTGATCAACTGATGATATGTGTATGATTCACTTCTCTGTTCCCTGAAGCTACTGAAGAAATGAGACTTTCTCCATGAGAAATTGAATAATCTTTCTTTTCTTAAAAGCCCCATCAAAAGAGATCGTCGCACCCTGCTAAATTATTGGGGTACGACAATGCTTGATCAAAGCATGATGTACCAAACGGGACTGCAATGTCGCTGCAGGATGCTTGTGCTTAGGGTGCGACGATGCTCAAACAAGGAAAAAAGGTGAAATTCGCGAAAGTTCTAGGATGGAATCTTCTAGAAGATGAGGTGGCCTCCAATCGATTTGGATATTAATCGCTTATCTGATTTAGTGGGATCATCCTAATCTCCTCATCCATCCCTATTTCATCCTATAAAAATATGGATCTCTCATGGGAAAGGCTAGGCTGGCTTATGCATGAAGAATTCTGCTAAAGATTGTACTTGTGATGTACTTGTGAGAGCTTTGCTTTAGCTTTTCAAGTCAGGTTGTGAGTGTTATTTATCAAAATCATTGGAGAAAAGGTGTGTGTGTGTGTTGGAGCAAAGGGCCATTGGAAGGGAAGTTGCAACATCAAGGCATGGTTTGTATTCTCCACTTTCATTCAATATAATGCCGTAATACATTTCTTGCCTATAAAAGTGTCTCCATTTTTATTGTATAACTCCTTGATCTAATGCGCAGGTTTCATTGGAATATATATATTTTTGTTCTCTCTCTTTGTTGGTTTGTTCTTCTTAGTAGGTATAATATCACACAAATCCAAATATGGAGCAAGGATGATACTAGCAAGGATCAAATGACGTTTAAATGGTATGTCATTTGTCCCTCTTTGAACTAGTTTAAATTACAATGAAATCTAAGGAGAAGCTCATATTATGCTCTATTTTGTTCTTATTTCTTGTTGAAGTTAGGGAGATTAGTTTGTGTCCGCACTTACCGATTTGTCCGATAACACCATCTCCTTCACTTTCTGACTTTGCAGCTCCTCCTGGTGGCAACTTTAGCTAATATATCCAAATTCTTCTTGGCCATCTCCTCTCTGAAAGGATGCAGCTCCATATTTAGTCCTCTGATCTGACTCTGGTAGGCTATGTTTTGCCTATACAAGTTCCTAAGCTGCCTGTGGAGAGGTCTAAATATTTTAGCTATAAACTTAGTATTTTCAAGAGTTCTACGATACATATCCATAAGATTACTTAACTTCTTCTTTTCAACCAACTCCTCCCTTTTTAGTTTGGCAATTTTAGTCCTTGCTTCTTTAAGCTGTATGTTTAGCCTCTTAAAGGTATTATTTTCTTAAGGAGTAGTTATGTCTACTATTTCAATGGGATCTTTGATAGGTACACTTTTTCCCTTTCTCTAGATGGGGGATTTCACTACCACTTTGTGCTTAATGCTTTCATGCTTTGTTGATGCTCCAGTAATAAGTCTCCTGGCCTTGACCTTGTCTGCAACAGGTGGTGAAGAGAACAATAAATTTCTCCCTCTTAGACCTATGGTTCTAGTTGAAGGAGTCTCCACTAGACTGGGAGCTGACAAAGGTGAAACCTCTCTTTGTGGGGACTGAGAATATCCTCCTTCTTCTACATGTTCCTTTGTTGCTTTATCTTTCTTAGCAGATCTGATGCTCTTCCTTTTCTTATTCATCTCCGTCTGTACAGTCTTTTCAACCTGAAGAAGGCTTTGTACCTTAGACTATGGGGTAGGAGCAATGTTAAGCTGAAAGTTGGAAGAAGTAATGAATTTTTCCCATTCCATGTTTCTTTTACTTAATTCCTCCATCACCAACATCTTTATCAATCCTGAATGAAAAACACTTGTATCAACTGCCTTAGACTTAGCCTGAACCCTATCAAACATTTTTCCAATACTTATAAACAAGTAAAAAGGAAGATTCATAACATCTTTCCTTGTGAAGTGTAGCAGTAGTCTTATGTGATATTGATAGATCCTGGTAAATATCCTTTCACAGGTAAAGTATCTTTGAATTATCTTCAACATTTTATCAAAACCCTCTGACATGTGGTTTCTGGGCACTCCCTTTGACAAATTGTCTTCTTGGGGTTTTGGTTTGAGGAATTCCCTTGAAAAGGCAGCATTCAGAGTCATGGCCTTGAACCATCTCTCCCCAGTACTATGTATCTCAGTGGATGCTAATATGGTCCTCTCATATACCTCAAATTCTAGTATGCCAACCTCGGTCTTGGTTCCATCAAAGTTTAGTGAAAATTCTTTAGCCACATCTGGGTTCCCTCTCTGTATTTTCTGACAGAAGTTAATACAACCCACTCTTTGCAAGACCTCCCTGATCAGGGGTTCCTCAGCAAATAATTGCATATCATAGGGCTCTGTTCACACAATGTCTCCACCTTTATGAACCTTCTTTTGTTGATTATCCATATGTGCTATCTAGGAAGGTTTTGTCACAATACTGAAAAATTACCCATAATGGAGAGGAGGGAAGCAGAGGAAATGACTACTGGAATCAATAAGAAAAATCCACACAGACCTCTGACAATGAAAATGTTTCTAAGTAAGGCTGAAATCTTTTAACAGTGAGGCTATCTTCATAAAAGGATTGTGAATAGATGGTGAATTGACAAAAGGTTACTTTGCAAGGATGCCAGAACAAAGAGTTCGCAGCCCTAGCTAACTGCATAGAGTTCACAACACTAGAGATAGGGTTTTGGAAAAGCTTTATGAAAAGAGTGATGTAGAGGCCAAGGATCATAAGTCAGGGTAATTCAAGCCCAGGAATGTTGATGGTTTCAAGAGATAATATGGAGAGCATGGGGAGAAGGTTCTGGAACTTAATTACAAGTATCTAAGATAGTTCGCAGTGCCAGAAAGCCAGTTCACAGCACCATACAAAAGAGAAGTCCCTAACCCATTTCGAGGCCTTAAAACAAGCTGGGAAAGCTCATGAAGTAACTGATA
>JASDQU010816920.1:20488-38173 GCA_032191745.1 Picea mariana | reverse complement strand
TACTTTGTCCTATTACAATAACTAATAGTTATTGCCAGATAAGAGTCAACACTCCATATCTGCAACCTCTTACAGTCCTTCATGACTTTACAAACAAGTTACATATTTAAAATTTTGTTTACAAAATATCCCAACAACTGATTTATCTATGAAATAAATGTTTGATTTGAAACTCGGTCCTATTGAGATGTCATTCGTTCGCCTCCACATGTGCGTTGTTGACTTGGAAGGCGATGCTCTTGCATCATACTCCTCTAGTTAAAAATTTTCATGGACTCATGTCCATGAGTTCCTGCACTGTTTTTCCATGCTTCAAAATATCAGGTTCTGTAACCCAACTGACATATTCCATTGGATGATCTTTCCACTTCACTAAGTATTCAGGATATGTCTTCCTCCTGGTTTTCTTTCCATCCCTTTGTTCAATGATTTTCTCCATCTAAGGTTTTTCTGCTGTGGGCAATTTCTCTTCCCACTGAATTTCTATCTGATCATCTGATTCCCTACCTCATCTATCTTGTCTCATCTCTCCTGTAAGGATACAGGTCTACAACATTAAATATCAGTGATATCCCAACATTGTCTGGCAACTCAATTTCATAAACATTGGCTGCGAATTTTCTGACAATCCTACATGGTCTTATTTTCTTCATCTTCAATTTGTTATACGTTCCCCTTGGAAACCTTTATTTTCTCAAATGGGCTAAAAATTCATCTCCAACCTCGAATTGAACTTCTCTCCTCTTTTGATCAACTCTGCTCTTATATTTTTGGTTGTTGTCCTGTAGCTGCTCTCTGACATTGTCATGGGGTTTTTGCAGTTCTGTTGTGAAATCGTCTACTCCAGCACTTCTGAATTCATCTTGATTCAGATCTATCAACTATGTAATCCCTCTTGGTTTTATACCATACACAATTTTAAATGGACTTTTCCCTATGCTCCTATTCACTGAATTGTTGAATGCAACTTCTGCTTGTGCCAGAATCTGATCCCATTGTCGACCTTGCTCAGTGACTAAAATTCTTAAAAAGTTTCCGAGACTCCTGTTTACTACTTCAGTCTGTCCGTTTGTCTGAGGGTGATATGCTGAACTAAAGGACAAGTTTGTCCCCAACCTCTTCCATAGAGTCCTCCAAAAGTGTCCTAAAAATTTGGTGTCCCTATCTGAGACTATGCTCCTCAACAATCCATGTAGTCTCACCACTTCTCTGAAAAACAAATTAGCTATGTGTGTAGCATCATTTTTCTTTTGGCATGGTATGAAATGTGCCATTTTTGAAAATTTTTCCACCACAACAAATATGGAATCACTCCCTTTTTGAGTTCTAGGCAAATCCCAAAACAAAATCCATATTGATTGCATCCCACGGCCTTTCTGGAATTGGTAATGGCTGATAAAAACCAGTGTTATGTTGTCTTCCTTTTGCATATTGACAAATCCTGCATTTGTTCACAAAATTTTTCACCTCTGCTCTCATGCTTGGCCAATAATACAAATTACTCAGCTGTGCAAATGTCTTATCGTGACCAAAATGTCCAGCTAAACCTCCTCTGTGTTTCTCCTTCAATAGGTTATCTCTCATTGAGCATTTCAGAATGCATAATTGTCTTCCTTTGAACAATAATCCATCCTGGATCAAATATTCAGTCCATGGGCTTCTGTCTCCCATTAAAGGATTATTACATGCCTCATAAGCCTCCTTAAAATCCGCATCTTCTTTATACATCTCTTTGAGGTGTTGAAACCCTAAGGTCTCCACTTGGAATTCCTGTACAATCAAACTCCTCCTGATCAAAGCATCTGCAACTTTTTTAGCAGTTCCAACAATGTGCTTGATAACAAAAGTAAAATTTTGCATAAATTCTACCCATTTTGCATGTTTCCGATTCAACTTTTCTTGCCTAGTAATAAATTGCAAAGCTTGATTATCATTGTACAAGACAAATTCTTTGGGAATTAGATAGTGTCTCCACTTCTTCAAATCTTGAATCACTGCATAAAATTCTTTTTCATATGTGGAACAATACTTCTTGGCGTCATTCAATTTCTCAATGAAATAAGCAACTGGCCTATTATCTCGACTCAAGACTGATCCAATAGCTAATCCACTTTCATCACATCTCGCTTGAAATGTTTTTCCAAAATCTGGTAAGACCAGAATTGGTTGTTCTATGATCTTCTCCTTCAACACTTTGAAACCCTTTTCAGCTTCCTCTATCCAACTGAAGGACTTGTGTTTCTTCTTCATAGCGTCCAACATGGGTGGACATATACCACTAAAATTTCTGATAAAATTTATATAAAATCTTCCTAACCCACGAAAACTTCTTACCTCAAATATGTTTCTTGGTGATGACCATTCTTTGACTGCTCTTACATTTTCCGGATCCATCTTGAATTCATTTGAAGAGATCACGAAACCCAAATATATGATTTCCTTCTTCATAAAAGAACTTTTCTTCAGATTAATCAACAACTTCTCTTGCTGCAACTTTTCCATCACTGATGTCAAATGTCTTAAGTGTTCTCCCTTCGTCTTACTGAATATTAGTTTTTCATCTAGATATACTATGACAAACTTGCCTATGAAGTCTTTCAACACTTCATTCATTAACCTCATAAATGTGCTTGGTGCATTTGTCAATCCAAATGGCATGACCAGCCATTCAAACAATCCTTCATTTGTCTTGAATTTTGTTTTCCATTCATCTCCCTCTCTCAGTCTTATTTGATGATATCCACTTTTTAAGTCTATCTTGGAAAAATAGCTTGCTCCACTCAAACAGTCCATCAAATCATCCATTCTTGGTAAAGGAAATCTGTACCTAATGGTTATCTTGTTGATGGCTTGGGAATATATACACATTCTCCATCCTCCATCTTTCTTTGGACTTAACACAGTTGGTACTGCGCTTGGGCTTAGGCTTTCCCTGACTAAACCTTTATCCAACAACTCTTGGACTTGATTTTTGACTTCCTCATTCTCTCTAGGTGTCAACCTATAAGCTTCTTTGTTTGGTAAAATAGCTCCTGGAATAAGGTCAATATGATGGCTTATACTCATGATGGGTGGCAATGAGTGAGGTAACTCATCCACTACTATGTCAGCAAAGTTTTCTAATAGTTCTTGGATTTCTATAGGCAAATCTTCCACAAAATTATTTGTAAGGATAACTCTAGGCTTCCTCACTACAACAAACTGCATTTCCTTTTCCTTCTTGACTTCTTTCAAGAGTTCCTTCCCACTCATGAGAAGTATGATTGAAATAACTTCTCTCTTTTTCTCTTTGTCCTCTATGGGTAACAACATATGTGTCCTATCATTCTTTTCTAGGGTATAAGTATTCTTTCTTCCATCATGAATAAATTTTCGGTCATACTGCCACGACCTTTCCAATAAAATATGATAGACATCCATAGAAATTACATCACATAATATTTCATCCCTATAACCTCCTATTTTAAATTCAACTAGGCACTGTTGACTTACCATTACTTGATGTCCTTTCTGAAACCATGATACCTTGTATGGGTTTGGATGTGCATTTGTCTTCAGCTCCAACTTCTCCACCATCTATGTGAATACTAGATTGTCAGTGCTCCCACTGTCTATGATCACCTTGCAAACTTTGTCTTTCGACTTGCAAGAAGTTCTGAACATAATCGTTCGATGAACTGGTTCCTCTACATCCTTCTTGGGTTTAAGAAGAATCTTTCTCATCATTAGGTTCCTTCCTCCTTCTTCTGCTTCTACTTCCACATGCTTCTATGCTTCAGCAACGTGTGCTTCACCTCCTCCTTCGTTTTTTCTCTCGGGACATTCCCAAGACTTGTGCCCTTGTTTTCCACAGGTATAGCATCTAACTGCGCCTCCTCTGGTTCTTCCTCTTCCTCTGGAAAAAGAGATTCTTCCTCCATGCTTTCCTTCTTTAGAACTTCCACCTTTTTCATGGTGACTATGTTGTTTTTCAGATTCATGCTTCGGCTTCTGTAACTTCTCTCTGGTAGTTCCCTTACTTTTTCTTGAGTTTCCTCCTTTGATTCGTTGGCTTTGCTTCTTGGCCAATTTTTCTTCAGCTTTCAAAGCTGTTTGATAAGCATCATCGACTGTACTAACTGACATCATGTTGATCTCCTCTTGGATTTCATATCTCAGCCCATTGATATATCTAGCTGTCTTTTCATCTTCATTTTCCTTCTGTCCAACCTTGATGTTCAGTCTGTAAAATTCGTCAATGTACTCCTTCACTGATAAACCTTTATGTCTTAGGTTCTACAATCTTCTGTAAAGATTAATTTAGTAATCCTTTGGGATAAATTTGGCTTTCATCTTAGCTACCATCCTATCCTAGTTTTTAATTTTCTTCTTACCGTTTCTCTTGGGTTCGGCTTGCAGTTCATCCCACCATAGTGTTGCATGACCTTTCAGTATTTTCACTGCATGCTTCACCATACTGTCTTCTTCGATATATTCATAATCAAAGTATTTTTCCATAGCACATACCCAATCTAACAATTCTTCAACTTCTAATTTGCCTTCATACATCGATACCTCTATTCTCGCTTTGGATCCTATTCTTGAAACAACTTTTATTAAGCGATCTTGTGCAACATCCTCTGCTACATTTTCTTCGACCTCTGCTTCTTCACTCTCAGCTTCACTGATATCTCCAGCATCTGGTGCTCTCCTCTGCATTGTTTCCATGGCGTCCAATCTCATTCGGAGTCGCCTCATTTCTTCTTCCATTTCTGCATTCGATCTACGCCTTCTAGGTGGCATGATTTCACTACGTCACCTACAAACATAAATAAAATTCTTGATACCACAAATGATATCAACTTATCTACTTTCTCCTTTTGTTTGTTGTCTACAAACAAACTCAAAATCAACTCTGATACCACTTGATGCAGCCCCCCCCACTCCCCGTAGGGCTGCGCGACCTCCTGGTCAAAGGATCTTCGATTCTTGAGTCTGATAACTCTCTGAAACCTTTATGGTTTCCTTCTGTATCAAGACACAGGCCCTTTTGGCTTCTTGGTGCAGGTCTGACAGTAACCCGYGACCTTTCCTTTCTCTCTGTTGTGAAAACTTAGAGTGTCGGYGTTAGCTCCTTTTMAGATAAACCCTCTCTTGATGTGACCTTGGGCTATGACCATGCGATTGTGAGCGCACCCACAAGCGCTTTGGAGTCAAACTGCTTTTGAGCCCGCAATGCTCATACAAATTCCACGTGTACCCTTGACGGAACCACGGTTTGAATTGCGGCCCGCCCTCAATATCTTAAACTCCTCGTAATTTCTGTCCCCACAATACTATGGGATTGTCGATCTCACAATCTTGACGATTACGCCTAAATCGACGATCAGATATGCACCCTTCGAATCTATGGACCAGATCTACTTCCACTGAATCAACGATCGAGATCTCTTCGCAATTCTGGACTTCGGGAATTCGAAATCTCAAACCCAACTTCCTTATGTATGTCAATCCTTCGGAACTAGCGATCTACAAACACTTGTCCTCCCAATCAACGACCTTGCCTTCACTTCGAGTGTTTGTCCGTTCAACTCAGATCAACGGTCCAATGACCATCTTCTCGATCGACGATCGATATCTCCTTCGGGTCTCTGGACTTCTGAGATCTCAAATCTCAAACTTCCTTTTCCCCAATGGCTTTTACCCAGAGTTTGTAAACCACTGACGCATGTCCTCCTGATCTAACGATCGAGAATTACTTGGGTACTTTAACCAGAATGCATGGATCTACGCCACGTCCCTCTTAGATCCAATGGCTGCAAATCATTTTGGGACTTTACCCGGAGTTCACGGATTTGCGCCACGTCTCCCTTAGATCTCACGGTCCAGATGTTACTCCGGGTCTTCACACTCTAACGATTTCAGTTCTCAAACTAAAAAACCCACTTCAACTTCCCCATAGCTTGAGATCTTCTGCCAAGTGTCTCCTCACAGATCGAAAACTCTCGTCTCTTTGAGTATTCAGGATTCAGATATTTCAATGCTTCATCCTCTGACTTCCTCTGGATCCTCCGGCCTATCGACACGTAACCTCCTGGATCAACGATCTAGATTCACTCCAGCCCTTCGGCTCTCTGTGCTTCGGGTGTTTCAAGTTTCAAACTTGCTTCCTCCTAAACTTCACAATATCTGACAGTCCATATCCTCTCCGACGATCCGACGCTCGGAGTTCACCCCGAACAAACTGACGACTCAGATCTGCTCTTGCGATCGGACGACTGAGGTTCTACTTCTGGTTTTCGGATCTTCGGGCTTCGAAAACTTCGAGTCTCAAACATTAATAGGTTCTCCCTCCTGTGCGTGAAAGGCATTAAGGTGTGTGCACCTTCCACAGATCAGATGACTGTTGATCCTTTGCTGCACGATCTAACGACCATTGTCACTCTTCTCTCCTGAGCTTCCGATCTTCTTACGACTTAGAATATTTATCAGTCTCCAAAGGCTTTGAACCTTTACTCCTCCTACAAGTCCGAATCGGGGATCTCGTCAACACTTGTGAAANAACGATTTCAGTTCTCAAACTAAAAAACCCACTTCAAATTCCCCATAGCTTGAGATCTTCTGCCAAGTGTCTCCTCACAGATCGACAACTCTCGTCTCTTTGAGTATTCAGGATTCAGATATTTCAATGCTTCATCCTCTGCCTTCCTCTAGATCCTCCGGCCTATCGACACGTAACCTCCTGGATCAATGATCTAGATTCACTCCAGCCCTTCGGCTCTCTGTTCTTCGGGTGTTTCAAGTTTCAAACTTGCTTCCTCCCAAACTTCACAATATCTGACAGTCCATATCCTCTCCGACGATCCGACGCTCGGAGTTCACCCCGAACAAACTGACGACTCAGATCTGCTCTTGCGATCGGACGACTGAGGTTCTACTTCTGGTTTTCGGATCTTCGAGCTTCGAAATCTTCGAGTCTCAAACATTAATAGGTTCTCCCTTCTGTGTGTGAAAGGCATTAAGGCGTGTGCACCTTCCACAGATCAGATGACTGTTGATCCTTTGCTACACGATCTAACGACCATTGTCACTCTTCTCTCCTGAGCTTCCGATCTTCTTACGACTTAGAATATTTATCAGTCTCCAAAGGCTTTGAACCTTTACTCCTCCTACAAGTCCGAATCGGGGATCTCGTCAACATTTGTGAAAGTTTCATCCCTCTTGAGCTTTGTCCTTAAAGGATTTCGACTTCCCACTCACACCTTGCGTTCTCGGGATTTTGATAACTCAGATCGAAGGATTTATTGAAAAGAAATTCTTCTCACCCACCTAACATTCCTCTGTGTTGGTTCTTCGAAGCTTGGTCGCTCCTCGACACTGTGCACACCTTACACCTGGTCTAAGTTTCCTTTGTTATCTCTCTGAACTTCCCTGAGTCAATTCAAGATTCAGTGGACGGACTCCTTGCGTTCGAGATGCACACCTTGCATATGAGTGTCAGAAGAGAAACAATTGAAACTCATCCAGTTTTGTCACGAACTCATACAGCCAATCTCTCGAACAATCATACATGAATGGAAATGAAAATAATCACACACACAAAATATCACATTCATTCATTCATACATCAAATGAACATAGTCCAAGATTCGTGACAATTCTGTCTATTGTATTCATTCATGAAAACAAATTACATAGTAGATATTATTTTTGGGATTAACTACATATGCTTAAATTACATAGTGTTTCTTCTACTCTACTATGTTTTACCGATCTCTCTTTGATCTCTATCTCCTACAATACTTATGCATTCTGATCTATTACAATGTAACAATAAACTATCTAAGGACCAGATCCACGAGCTCTCTCGTCCTGTCTGTAATCTATCCTATCAAACTCAAAGATGTTACCTACTTTGTCCTATTACAATAACTAACAGTTATTGCTAGATAAGAGTCAACACTCCATATCTGCAACCTCTTACAATCCTTCAAGACTTTACAAACAAGTTACATATTTAAAATGTTGTTTACAAAATATCCCAACAATCGATTTATCTATGAAATAAATGTTTGATTTGAAACTCGGTCCTGCTAAGATGTCATTCGTTCGCCTCCACCCGTGCATTGTTGACTTGGAAGGCGATGCTCCTACATCATTTATCATGTCCAACTTTTATAGTGTAAAAATAAAATTAATGTTTAATTTATCATGTCCAACTTTTATGGTGTAAAAATAAAATTTATGTTTATTGGATATTGGTCAAGTAAAAGKTTGTAAYAKACATTTTTTTTTTATCAGGGTTCAATTACTCTCAAGTATAATAATGACATGCAAGTTAGGCATATTGATGGACATAGATTTTGACATGAGGACATGGTTCATGTCCTCCTTATTAATTAGAGTCTGTCATGATCAATACAAGTAAGTTAGGGATGGTGAAGGATAGAGATTTTAGCTTATAGTGTTAGTGTTTTTTCAATTAAAATGTTGATGGAAAACATTATCCTTAAATATGAAAAATATAAGGCCATGCAGATTGGAGGACATTATAAGGACACTATAGTTAAATAAACAAGCGGATAAGCCACGTAGTGGCTAGTCCCTGTCTAAGATTGGACATTATTGCACGTGGTGTTCAACTATGCTAATTGCTCCATCTACATCTACTTGCAAAATTGTACATCCTGTAATTGGAAAATCAACGTCCAAATCCATATGATTATGTTTTTTTATCCATTATCTCGTTAAAAAATATAACTATGGTGTGGCTACCTTACCCTAATTACCATACTGGCCCTATATATTTAACTTAGCTAGAAGACATACTTTTCTAATGAAATTTATGGTGATCGTCTTGCTCGAAGGTCATGAAGGGAGGAGAGGAGGAGATTCAGAGAATGCCAATGACTGGAATTTCCCATTGGATATCACATTTATCTCCTCTCAAAAATTATCAATGGTAATACACATGGAAAATTATTAGCCTCTCGTTTAGAATTCATCTCTACACTAGACTTTAAAATTTAACTCCACCCATTAAATCATACTTCATTAAAATGTGTAGTACGGTTAATGTTTTTTTTTTTAACTATCAAATTTAAAACTTACATTGATTTAAAATCCAACTTGACTTCAAAACTTTGATATCAAGACAATATCATTGTGTTTTATTTTATTATTAATATTGATTTTAGTATCAAATTTAAAACTTACATTGATTTAAAATCCAACTTGACTTCAAAACTCTGATATCAAGACAATATCATTGTGTTTTATTTTACTAGTCAAAACTCTGATATCAAGACAATATCATTGTGTTTTATTTTACTATTAATATTGATTTTAGTATGTTTAGATTTCATCAATAATTATTATTATTTTAAATATATTTTTATTTTGATCTATCAATTATTAGTTTAGATATATTTTTTATAAAGAGAGATTAGATTTTTTAAAATACAAATTATTTTGAAAATATAAAAATCAAAGATGCACATTAGATTTTTTAAAATACAAATTATTTTGAAAATACAACAATAAGAGATTCACATATTAAAGATTTTGATTTGTCTCGATATTTTATAAATATGATTCAAATGGTTTGAAATTGTTTATTTTCTTTTTCTATCTTTTTAAAAAATGAATATGTATATTCTATTTTATTATTATATTATTATATGACAATAATATGTTGTAGGGCTCTGGTTCGAGGATGGTGGCGTAGATGCAAGGTTGCTAGGGTGCCTGTGCGTAGTCTTTGAGACTACAAAGTACAGGTGGATGGGGAATGACGATAGTCCCTAACTAGTGAGACTTATGGGAATTGCCTTTTAGTTGTGAGACTTATGATAGATCTCTGGGTATTTAAAGAACAATAGACAATAAATCCGATGTCATACATATGTGCCACACACTATTATCATATTATTTTTTAAATATTTCTTGCAAAGCTTATCCACAATTGTATGCACTTTTTTGGCCCACTTTCATTCAAATCAAGTTTATTGAATAATTAAATTCACTAATATTATTATAAGTAATAATGTATATGTTAGTTTAATCGAGAATATTTTTAACATGTTTTTTTTTTGAATTATTTTTATTGATTCTAATCATAGGATATTTATTTAATCTTTGATTTCTAATTCAATTTCACTAAGTAGAGCTGCAAAGAGCAGCAAGTCGTTGTCAATGGTAGCAAAAGGAAATAAGTTTACAACGTAACAACTTGTGCACGTAGAAAAATTGGTAAAGGGAATAAGTTTGCAGTAAACATAGCGTGAGTATTTCAAGAGTACGTTATTAGTCTTTGTCGTAGGTATAGAGGGACTATAATGATCGATAATTCATTGACTTCGTATTAGTTTGTCCTTTGACCACAAATATTTGCATAATATCTATTGTTGGAACTAGGGAACTAAAACCATTGATTTTTATATAATAAAAAGTACCATATATTTCATGATCTAATTGGAAAACAGATTGGACGTCTTATTGCCAGCTTAGCTATTCCCAATGTTATATATGTTGGCATATCCAAAGTATTTGATTGTATACGGTCTTTTTGAATCATATATTTTCTTATGCATTGCACGAAGGTGGATTAATGCTAGCATTAGTTCGAATGTTTGTCTTAGCATTTTCTGCTAGCATTGTCTTAGATCATATATTGTGCTTTTTTTATTTGTACTAATCATATTGAAATGTTTAGATATCCAAGGTTTATAGTGATCGATAATTCCAAAGTTTATAACCTTGTATTGTAATTTATTTTTTTATTTGTGTTACTATTATTATTAGTCCCTGCCGTAGGCATAGAGAGACTATAGTGATCGATAATTCGTTGACTTCATATTAGTTTATCCTTTGACCACAAATATTTGCATAATATCTATTGTTGAACTAGGGAACTAAAAACATTGATTTTTATATAATAAAAAGTATCATATATTATTATTACTCCTTTATATTTGTATTGAAATGTATTGACACTTTTTTTGAGGTGCTTGAATAGGCCTGACAGCTTAAATTTTTACATGACGCGAGGTCCTCCAACAGGCTTGACAACTTAAATTTTTGCATACTGCAAGGCCCTTGGACAACATGACAACCTTAAATGTTTATCTAAATACGCTTCTCGAAGTACATTTTTCCTCGAAATTTCCCATACAATGTTGCAGTGATTTTGGACAATATTGTTGTCCACCGCCAGTTGAATAGGCATTGTATGTTTCATCCTTCTTCTAGCCTTGCAATGCAATTTCGTCATCGTTGAAACTACATACAATGTTTACTGGTTCAATGAGTTCTTCTTCTTCGTCGGTTCGTCGGTTGCTACTTTTTTGTTGTTGTTTGGTTCACAATTCGACCTGTGCTTCTGCCTTTCATCGTTTCAAAGTAAGTTTCCATGCCATAGTTTAATTTTCTATTCCTTCTTTGCTGTTTAGTGTTTACAATTTGCAAGTAAGAATGTTTGCTTGTTTCTATTGGCATGCTCGTCATATGTTTCCGGTTCCTTTTGTGCTTCGATTGCAGTTTCGTAATCGTTGGAGATACATATGTTGTTTACTGGTTCAATGGTTGTTGCTTGTTCGTTGGTTCGTCGGTTGTTGGTTTTGTTTGTTTGGCTCAAGTTTATGATTTGGGGCCCTAGGGCTGCAGTTGGGCATGTTCGTGCTTTCTCGCTGGTTTGGTGCTTGCTGTTTTCTTTTGTTTTCTTTGGCTTTACAAGGTTGGGGTCCTGCGCCGACAGTTGGAGCTAGTTTTTTTTTATGTATTATTATTATTTTTTGGGCGCTTTATGGTGTTCATCCCCTGCACTCACAAGTGGACATGTGGTTGTGTTATTTTCCCTGTTTGGCGAGGTCGATATCTGTTCTGCTATGAGATTTTGTTGGTGCTTTAGTGTTGACATGATAGAAAATAGTTGCAGGAAAAATAGTTCGAGAAGTACATGTGAAATTGCAATATCTGTTGTTTTTTTATTAAAATAAAACATATGCAAGCTGCACTTATAGACCATCTATGGTGAAATGTGCCCATATGACAATACATGTTCTTTATCCTCTACACAGACTGGTGTGACCATGATGCAATCTATCTTGTGCTTGAGATATGATATGTACAACAAAGATACTGCAAAATTGTATTTCCACGTCTGGAAGCATATCTCGGTAGTTTGCCACAAAAAACCAAAATCTTGTATCGTGGGCACAACAATCTGTGTAAAGGATAAATAACATGTAATAAGCATATCTGGATACTTTTCCATGGAAAACCAAAAATCCTTTAGCTATGGCCATGCAATTTCGTAATATTTTGTGGCTTGTAATATATTTTGGGCAGGGAAAAAAATTACATATTTACAACTATGGATGGAGAAGTGAAAAGGTTCATGTTTTTGCCTATATTTTATTCTATTCGTTAAGTCTCATTTACTGTATGTACATATTACTTGTTCTCCGATGCATACCGGCTTCCATTCATGTTCATTGTATTTTGTGCGTTCCCACATTCAAACAAATAAAATAACTAGAGAAAACAATGGAGTCTTGACTGCATCGGTTGAAGAGGAGATAGAAAGGTACATTTGTTTTGTATTTCATTTATTTTTTGTATATGTGTTCACCTACTTTATTGTATGTAGATGTTGCATAACTTCCTACATAATAACTTATCTTCATTACATGTCTTCCTGCATACTAACCTCCATGTTCGTTGTATTTTTCCTGCATTGCTACATTTAAACAAACAAAATGGCTGGAGAGGACGATGGACTCTTTGGCAGGAATGTAGATGGGGAGTTACAAAGGTGGATACCTGTACTCTTATTTCATATTACAGTTTTCAGTATTTCATTTACTGTCTGTATATTTGTTGTGCTTGTTCTGCTGCTTTGCACCTTTTTTTTTTTTTAAGTATTATAATTTTTTTGGTTTACCTGTATGTATATACTACGTATCTTTCTGCATCGTATTCTGTTTCCTGTTACGTTGGAATAAATAGATTTGTTTTTCTTTCTTTTACATGTCTGTCTTCATACTAACTTGCCTTCATGTCCATTGTATATTCGACGTTGCTACCTTGGAAGAAACAGGTTGGTTGGACAAGAAGATGAATTGTTCTGTGCAACAACAGAGGGTTCTGTGGTACAATATTTGAAAAGGTATACCAACTGTGCTGGTAAATTAAATATACAAACCGAATGGGGGCATATAATATTAGACTAGAAAACAATGACTTGGCAGCAATGGGCCTTTCTTCCCTCCCCATTTCTACTTTTTACATTTTCTATTGTCCCTTTTTCTTTCTAATTTCTCTGCTTAGTGGTATTTTCGAAAACTCCTTGGTGCGTCAGTTGGCGGACTAACGGTTTCACATTTATGGTCACACTTATACCTTATTCCATACTTACCCACTTTGTCGATTGCAAGTGTCGGGCGGGTGGGTTCAAGATTGCTCCCTTGGCTTGCAAGGGTCCGCGATATACAAATTGGTCATTGTGCCCTGCTATCACGCCCTATTTACTATTACACATTTTTCCATTCAAAAAATCAAAGGCATACAATTTGACACTCGGGTCCTCATGGTTCCTGAGTATATTCCTTGACATCCTATTTCATATTCCATCTCCTTCCACCCTACATGTGACATTAATAACTATTATGGACAATATACAATGCATATGCTTGTTTAGACCATATGATGTTCATCTACACATGCTTGCATCAAAAAAATTTGGACTAGTGACATGGCCATGAGCAACCAATTATCCCAGACATCAGTAGATTGACAAGGCCAAAAGTAAAGATGCATACATTTTGTTCCTAGTATGTTTACCAAACAAATGTCATTGGCTATTTATTCATCTATGGCATGGTGAATATGTTAATGTCATCTGCAATACATGGTTTGTAGTTCACAAGAAGTATCAACAAGTACAAGCGAGACACCGAACATAGCGTAGGTTCCACAGACTAAGAGGTGTGGTTGAAAAACTGTGGCTCCATAGTTCATCGAAGATATGCGTCTACTTGTAGATTTATGCCAGTGAAAAAATAATACAAAAAAAAAAATGCACACTACCATTCACTTTAGTTTTCTTGTTAAAAAATTGTCACCAGGTCTAGAGTTGTAACACCCAAAGTACTATCAATAGAGGGCTTGAACAACCACCGAACTGGACAAGTGTTCATCGGGGACATAATGGTCGTCTATAGAACCTACTTGAACAAGGCACACAAAACTAGATCCATTATGTGTGCTGACATGACAGACAAGGAGGCCACGATGACAGTCACACTGATTATTCCTACACAATTTGTCCAGAAACATGCAGAAAAGATATTGCTGGGTAATGGGATATCCATTACAAATTTTAATATATTTCCCAAAACAGTATATGATCATGGTGATTGTGATCGGATTATTTCTCTCAACGAAACAAGTATTGTGGAAAAAATTCCCGCTGTTTGTTTAGAATATTGTTTCGTCCCAGATGCAACTATCAACCAACTTGCACAGAGCAGTGATATTTACCCAATCAGAACCATTGGCACAGTTGTCACACTGGTGAGAAAACTTGGCTCACAACACATTCTCCATATAAAGGATGGAGAGTCGGACAACGACAAGGAAATGGTATCGTTTTCCATATCCAGTTTTGTCCTTTACTTTCGCATGTGCATGTATCTCGGGTAAGTTACACAAATATTGCATTGTTCCATGTTGCAACTGCAATTGTTCGATACCTATTCAAATTTGTTTTCGTCAATGGAACAACAATTGCATAAAGGGCAGTTTCCATTTATTCGCTTCAAAAATATAACAAAGAAAAGGGATGTTAGAGAAAGGATCTTTCGCACAACTCAAGCAACATTTGTAACAAAGTTGCGAGCAGACATAGTACATGATCTGAAGAAACTAGCTAGCTCTACAACTGTTGTGCATATACATCCACACAATCATCCTCACTTTGCTTATACAAATAGCCTTCACCAAATTTCTATGACTTGTTTGATTTAATTTTTTTTTTTAAGGGGAGCGGGGGGTGCATTTGTGTATTATATTGTTCAATGTACTAATTCCTATGCTCATGTTTCCAGGTTGAAGGTGTTTTGTTTGTAGAAAATGCGTACTCAACCCCCTTTGAGTCTGTATGTGCGAAATGAAATTCTCCTTCTTCTGCTTCTTCTTTGATAAGTGATGATACGATTAATTGTTTGTGATGCGGTGAAAAATGTCCATATATATATGGACATTGCCTCAATGCTGCTATCTGAACCATGGGCAACACAACCGTGCATTGTACAATTAGGCAACCTCTGTTACAATATGTGCTTCCTAGGTTGGTAGAATTGTCGTATGAAGCATACCTACAGAGAAACGAAAGCAATGTCTACATGTTGCGTGACTTTCAGATACACAAAAAATTTACCTTAAATAAGGACAATGCAATTATTATTGCATATCGGATGAAGAAGAAAAAAAAAAAAAAGGACAAGAAAAAAAAAATAGATGAAGCTTTGGCATGAAAAAAAAAAATCTCATGTGTCTTTGTAATATTTCTTCAACACCCAGATGAATGTTCGTCGGACTCAAGTACTTGAGATTGCATGCGCATAAGATTGTTCGGTCCAAAAATGGGAAACATGGCAACAAACCCCATATATCCCATGGCCTCGGTTATTTTATCGTGGGAACATATACCATATGTAAGAGAAAACCAATGCCGCCACGTGTTTTCTTTGTATATCAAATTGTTTGATGCAAAGGTCAATGCGTGCTTCTCTATGGAACCTTGTGGGATCTTGCTTGCGGCCTGTTTGGAGTTTAGTCGGTTCTTGGTTGTATGCTTCGTCTTTCAATTTGTATATCGCAAAAATCCAAGTGTTGTTTGGAGGACACAGAACAATAGAATTGTAATTTTTTATCTAGCTAGCCCGCAAGTCCGCCTGTCAATTTGTATGGCGTTGTGACGCAAATGTAGTATGTGGCTTGTTTTAACACTTTTCTTTGATCGATGAACTTGGTAAAATTAATCTCTTGGAATAATTGGAAATAAACGAATATATATTGTGCGAAGTCCAATTGTGCTATCATATCAACAAGAGGCCCTTAAGATTCAAATTGGTTGTTTTTATGCTTGCGGTGATAGAATTTAAAAAAGCTTTGTTTTGTTTCCTTCATTTTTTTGAAAATAAGAGATTTCACATCCTTTAATAATTTTATGTAATTAAATTGTACAATATCAATATTTAATATTAATAATTTAGAATTTGAAAATAATGTTTTTAGATAATGTTAGATAGTTGATAGGGATGACTATCGGTAAACAATCACAATCTTGAGCTCACCAGTCTTGGAGTCCGTCTGTTAATTTGTATATCGCGGAAATCCGAGTGATGTTTGGAGGACAAAGAAAAATAGAAGTGCAATGTTGAGCCAGCCAACCCGCAAGTCCGCCTGTCAATTTGTATATCGCGAAACTTTGGGTACTATTTGTAGGACACAGAACAATAGAGGCCCAATTTTGAGCCCGCCAGCCCGAGAACCCGTGATCCAAAAAGTGGCTAAGTATGGAATGAGGGATCCATACATGCTCTATAAAATCTCATGTTCATACTTTATAAAAGTACATAATTAGTATGTATTACTCGTTTCTCAGAAAATTTCTAGGTGCAGAAGTTGGCGGATACACATGTTAAGATTTCCACTTACTACTTCCCTGTTTCATATTGTACAAAATTTTTGGATCGCGAGTTTCCGAATACGCGGGTTTTTCTTTTAAATAAGATATTTAACATCCTTTAATAATTTTATGTAATTAAATTGTATAATATAAATATTTAATATTAATAATTTAGTATTGAAAATAATGTTTTTAGATAATGTTAAATAGTTGATAGGGATCACCATCCGTAAACAATCGCAATCTTGAGCCTGCCAGCCTTGGAGTCCATATGTCAATTTGTATATCGCGGAACTCCGAGTGTTGTTTGGAGGACACAGAACAATATAAGTGCAATGTTGAGCCAGCCAGCCCGCAAGTTCGCCTGTCAATTTGTATATCGTGGAACTCTGGGTGCTATTTGTAGGACACAGAACAATAGAGGCCCAATTTTGAGCCCGCTAGCCTGAGAACCCGCGATCCAAAAAGTGGCTAAATATGAAATGCGAGATCCGTACATGCTCTATAAAATCTCATGTCCATACTTTATAAAAAGTACATATTTAGTATGTATTACTCGTTTTTCGAAAAATTTCTAAAGTCCACATGTCAATTTGTATATCGCGGAACTCTGGGTGCTATTTGTAGGACACAAAACAATAAAAACCCAATTTTCAGCCCGCCAGCCCGAGAACCCGCGATCCAAAAAGTGGCTAAGTATGGAATGTGAGATCCATACATGCTCTATAAAATATCATGTCCATACTTTATAAAAGTACATATTTAATATGTATTACTTGTTTTTCAAAAAATTTCTAGGTGTGGAAGTTGGTGGATTCACGTCTTTAGATTTCACTTACTTTTATATCACTAGCCCGACCGACCGCTTCCCCGTTTCATACTGTATAAATTTTCTTGTCTAATTAAATTGTACAATATCAATATTTAATATTAATAATTTAGTATTGAAAATAATGTTTTTAGATAATGTTAGATAGTTCATAGGGATCGCCATCGGTAAACAATCACAATCT
>JASDQU010816919.1:89528-100123 GCA_032191745.1 Picea mariana | reverse complement strand
GTTTGGATAAAGTTTTAGTCTTTGGCACTGAGTCTGCCAGATCTCGAGTGCGAAGGATGGCATCCTGCAAAGTAGGAGGCCTGTATGCCTTCACCCATACTCTCAAAGGCTCTGTGATTCCTTCTGTGAATATCATGACCAGCCTAGGTTCTAATATATCTGTCACTGCCACGGCTACCCGCTGAAACTCTGTGATGAATGCCTCTGCTGTGCCAATTTGTCTCAACTGGGCTAGATCCCTGAAGTGTATCTCGGGATCCTTCCTATCAAACCTATCCATGAGCCTATCTGTAAACTCCCTGTAGGAGGTGATGCGACTGTGACCCAATGTCACCAGTCCATGATACCACCACTCGTGTGCCTCACCCTCCAAGTGTAAGGTCACGAAACTGATGGCCTCTGTCTCGATCATCTGGTTGAGCTTGTAATACGTGTCTAGCTTCTATACCCAAGCTCTGGTGGTGTATTCGGATGATACGTCGAAAGAAGGGATGGTGAGTTTCCAAAATTTTCGGATGAAATCAAGGTTATGAACCTGCTGCTGTTGTGGTCCTCCCCTCTGTGGCTCTCTGGGGAGATTCCTGAGTCTGAGTCCACAGTACTTGACTAAGGTCATGTCCTGATGGAAGTCATGACCCAATGCTACGTACTCCCTCCTATACTCTGGAATGTCGTCGGCATGAGTGGGTGGCCTTTGTGCTATTGGTGGCGATGCTTCTACTGGGGGTGCCCTCTGAAAACTGGGAAACAAGGGTCTGGGAATCCTACTTGCATAGGTGTATGTGTGAGAGGGTGACTGGGGTCTCCTTCCTGCTCCTGAGTTTGCCTGTGTTGCATGTGGGACTTGTGTATCTGGGGTGCCCACTCTAGCCAATCTATCAACCACCTATGCCAAGGACCGAGACATGACTAGCTAACATACCATTGATAAACTGCATGAAAGTTGCCTCTGGATTTACGGGGGCCTTGCCATTGCCCTCTAGTCGTTCATATCTATCTCCTAGCATCCTCTCTGCCTCGCGCTTAGCCTCACGCTCTGCCCTTCTCTCTGCTTCTCTGTGTGCCTCTTCCTCTTCCTCTGAGCTGGGAGGGAAAGGGGGAAAATCATGCCTATGCCTTCTTTCCCGATGCCTGTTGTAAGTGACATATTTGTCACCTACGTGTTCACGGTCCTCTGGGTCTTCTGTTGCACTCATTGTCTTTAGTCATAGGCTGGCAAGACTAAAGCTCTGATACCATTATAATGTTCCTGACTTGGCTAGTCTGGGAAACACTATTAATGTGTGTGTAGGATCAAAGGTTTACAGCATATAAATGATCATACAAATAATAAACGTGACAAAGGACTACAAGTTTGTATTATGATATCTTTGTGGATTACAAAATGGTCGAATGCGACTGAATAACTGACAATACTTGACTAGATCAACATACAAAGGATCTTAGTCGGAATATAAATAAGCAACTGCGGCTGAATAAAATAACAACACTCGGCTAGATCAAAAGACAAAAGGATCTTAGCCAGAATACAAATAAACAAATGAAAGATAATACCCAGAATATGGGAGCACTATGGACTCAATGAAGAATGATGGAAGACCTGGATGATCTTCCCAGTGACTACGGTGTGTCTTTCAACACCAAAATCAACCAACTGGTGTCTTCCTCCTGGAATACACTGAACTATCTCTCCTGAGATGCGCCTCTTCTCCTCAATGACAAGTCATAATTTGCATAATGATGAATTAGGTCACTGACCCTTCCTTTATAGTTTTCCAAAACCTTAAATCATGTTGAAACCCTAATTCACTGTTGACTTCTGTTTTTAGCTCATAATGACTTAAAAGTGTTGTTAACCCTTGTTAGCTCAATGTCACTTTCCGAATATAACACCTGTGACTAGAGTGACCTCTAGTAACCCTGTTTACCCCTCTTTGGGCCTGGCTATAGTCTAACGGGGTGGTTTAGACCATTAAGCCTCCTTTTATGGAGCTCCTATTTGGAAAGGGACATTACATAGTAGCCATAAGGGATCTATGTTATCCTTGCTGGTTTAGTTGGAGAGTCTTTGTTTGGTCTTGGGTGGCTGACTATCTTCACACATTCGTATCATTGTATCCGGTCTTTAGGTTTTATGGGGTTTTACTAGTTGGAAGCACTTGTTGTCACTTCATTTTTTTTACTTGGGCATTGGTTTGTTTTCACCACTAAAGGTCGCGCAGTGGGTTATTTTGTTCTTTCTCGACCCTGTATTTACCTCAACGTTGTGTTTGTTTGACTGGGGAGCCACAAGAGTTATACCCTACGTGTCTTAAGTATCGTTACCAGGCCAAATTGAAGCCTCACTCCTCTGTTACAACCTCTCCTGTCACATTTTCTCGCCACCCTGTCCACGAAGTAAGTTGTGGTGTTCTTTGTGTATGCACCGTTGGCCTCAGAGGTTTCCACCATTGAAAGGAGTCGGCTCTAGCTTTCCCTGTGTTGGCCATAGAGCAAACCCTTAACTCTTCAAGTCTGAGGGTTGTTAGAGAAGACCTTTTTGGCATAGCAGGTTTACTATTGGTTATTATGGATGGTTGTGTATTGTCAACAAAATTGAGTACATCCTCACCCAATTGGTTATGTGACAATCATGTTGGTTTTGGTATCTAGTCACTGCATGTGTTATTACAATGGATAAACCCTGCATGGTTAATTGGATAGATCAAATACATAGTCTCTCTCTTGCGTTTGATAACCCAGTATTGTTTTAATTGAGAAAGTCACAGCCTCACTTCATGTCGATGCGTGGGTATGTATGGTTTCCATAGCATGTTAGGTCGGTTGTTGATTATTACGACAGTCCAAGTAATTGGCTCAGCATTGAATTGGTTGATTGGTTGATACACAGTCACTGTATTTTTTCACTAAATATTATTTGGATGTTAAAACTTGGCATTGGTTACAATTGTTTAATGATGCTCGCACATAATGCATTTGTATGTGTGGTGTTCCTACACCACAAATAAATGACCATTGTAATTATGAGTTCTTTTTGGGGATGAGCCCGAGTTTTACATAGCATGGTTGATTGCAGTTTGATTAATTTGAAGAAATATTGTATTAGATTGATAGCTTGACACGATGGGTTGAGTTAATACTGTGACTGTGTGTTTAAAATTGTAAAATGGGAATGTCACATCGTGGTGTTTGTGGTATGGCTGCCCACTGTGTATGATATGGATAATTTTGGGTTGCAGAGTTTTAAGCACGACTTTGTTGCAATTCAATTATTTGTTTTATTAAGTCAGGCATGTTGTTGGTGCCTCGTCGTGTTGGATGGATAGCCCAACAATTTTGATTATTTAGAGTCGCGTTGAATTGAGCTTGTACAGTCACAGAATTTCACTTGCGTTGATTGAATTATTTTGTGTTTTCACAGCATAGTATGAGTCGAAGTGGTAGTTGATATCAACATGTTTAATTGGCAAGACATGATATTCTGCAGTCTGAGTTTGGATTATTGTGTTGGTTGTATATTATGTATGTTTGATGGATGTCATGCATTTTAACAATGACAAGCATGGGTGTTGTGGCAGAATAATTTCATTGCAATTTTCGAGCATGACTTTTGAGTTGTATTTGATGATTGAAGTAATTCACGAGCAGTGGTTGATTTAGATGCTGAAAATAGTAGAAATAAATGAATGTTTATGCATTTGGAAATTATTTTTAGATGTTAAATGGATAAATAGAAGGAACAAAGCTCCCCTACAGACTGTTGTGGGATACATGTTGTTTTGTTTAATGATTGTTTTAGATATTTTATTATGAACAATAAGAGAGTCAATGCACAGGGTTGTTTGACTTATACACAACAATTTTTTTTGGTGGTCACATTGGCTATTTGGTTGGTGTATTTCCTTTGAAAAAATGGTTTTATGGATTAATTAATTAATTTTATGAACACTACCCACCCTCATTCCCCACCATTATTTCACTTTTCGATACTTACAACCCCATCACCATCCCACATTCATTTTTCACTCCCTATTCTAAAATTGATTACAGTCAAGAAAAATTATGTGTTGAAGAGGTTGGTAGTAGCAGTGTCTTGGTTTAACTAGAGTGATGTTTTCTTTGGTTTGCAGTTGATTGTTGTTTTCTTTGAGCAATGACCGTTCCCCCCCCCCGAATCATATCATGTTTCTCTCAATACAAACCCCTCACATATCCCAGGACCCTTTATTCACCCCCTGCTCATTGATAAACAATAAAACTGTTTGTATGGATTGGATTGCATGAGTCTAATATATTGTTGAGCCAAATCTATTTCATATTTTTAAGATTTTTCATGTATGGTTATTTAAAAGACTATTTGCTAATCAATCATGCATGCAGGAATGATTTTTTTTTTCAGCTGAGGTAGCCATGGTCGAGGAAATAGAGGGAGCGGTAATTGGATCATAGGCCCAAGAAGGCCAAGGTTCTCCATACATTTTTATGTTGACTCACAAGAGCTTGGCCAGTTGTTTCAGGTCGGATTTTTCAATTGGATTGGGCAAGGAGTGGTCCAACCCAAGCCTGAAAGGCCTCCTTTCCAAGTTCCACAAGCCCCTGGTATCCATGTGCCTCCTCACGTCTCATTGCAACCCAAGGTTCCTGAAAATGATGGATGGCAAGAGATTGTCCCCCCAACAGTATTCCAACATCGTGGCTAGCCTAATTTATCCCTACCTGCTCCTCCGCCTATTAACCTCGTTGTCCAATATCCCCCCCACTCACCAATGCAGACCTCTCATTCTAGTAAAAGGTTGAAAATCAAGGCCCACCATGCCCTTGACAAAGGAAAATCCATTGCTGCCCCTTCCTCACCCTCCAATGGCTCTGACAAATACGTGTCTTATCGGATGCATTTGAGGGACGATTGTTCCCACATGATCAACGAGATTAAGCCTAAAGGCTCAGCGCAGCCAAAGGAAAATTTAGGAAAATCGAAGGGTGAAAACAACAATCAAGGAAAGATTGCATCTCAGAGTTGGAAATATGGCTTTTGAGTTTTTATTTTATCTATTGTTGATGACAATTAACTTAAGGAATTTTTGGACAACATGTTTATTTTTGGATATATATGAGTAATACTTTTTTTTTAAAATAATTTCAAATATCATGAGCTAAATTGTCAAATGTAAATATGATGATGGGAGCCACAAGGAGGTGTGTTTTTCTTAACTAACTAGTTATGTTATGATTGTTATGAGCTAAAGGGAGTCACAAGGGGTCCCACCTACTAGTTATTATTTATTTATAACCCTTATTATGATTATTACTTTTCCCCCTTAACTAAAAAGTTTGTTGAATCTTTAGTTAACTTAACTAATGAGGTGTTTCAACTACCTCAACCAATTCTGATTTGCTTAAAGGCAAAAGGAAAGGGATGATAGAAGCAAAAGCATACTAAGGTTTGCTCTTTGAGTTTATGTTGAGATAGTTCATATTTCATTCATTCATTTATTCATCACAAGCCTAATTCTCTTTTATGATAGCACGATCTTGTTGTAGACAACAATATTCAAGGCTGAATTACATCATTCAAACTCTTGTTTTTCAGAGGTGTTGATCTATCTTTGATAGTCTGTGTAGACTTGTCTGTTTGTGAATTAGTATTCATGACTGATAAAGGCTATTGTGTAGAGTCGAGTGGGAAACAATATGTGGCAAGATTATCCAACTTTTAGAGTTCATTTTTGGCTTTCTGTTAGAGGTCCTTTTGTATGTTCCATCAAGGATGTCTAAGTTTGACTTTGGTCCAAAATTTCTGTATGAGATTTTGTAAAGAAAATGACTCTTTGGTGAATTGGAATGAAATAAAGGATTGTTTTATGTCTCATTTGTCTTGAGTATCATCTTGGTGTCTTTAATTCTGTCTTTACATTCATTTCAGCAACTGATATGTGTAAATTCTAACCTTGTACAATATCTACTGCAAACTGATATTCAGAAAAGAACAGAAAAGATACAATGGCAAATACAAACATTAAACAGAGATTTTTCACCTGGAAACCCAAACTGGGAAAACCAGCATATATTATATTGATACACATTGCTTTACATTGTTTACAATACAATATACATATAGGAGCCAGCGGCATCCAAAACCCTAACCCAATGACCTGGATTAGTCCAAAACCCTAATTCCTTAACTGGAAATAGAAAACCATCGGCAAAAACCATGTGCCGAAAAACCACCTAATATCATGTGGTCCCGGNGATAGAAGCAGAAGCATACTAAGGTTTGCTCTTTGAGTTTATGTTGAGATAGTTCAGCTTTCATTCATTCATTTATTCATCACAAGACTAATTCTCTTTTATGATAGCACGATCTTATTGTAGACAACAATATTCAAGGCTGAATTACATCATTCAGACACTTGTTTTTCAGAGGTGTTGATCTATCTTTGATAGTCTGTGTAGACTTGTCTGTTTGTGAATTAGTATTCATGACTGATAAAGGCTATTGTGTAGAGTCGAGTGGGAAATAATATGTGGCAAGCTGATCCAACTTTTAGAGTTCATTTTTGGCTTTCTGTTAGAGGTCCTTTTGTATGTTCCATCGAGGATGTCTAAGTTTGACTCTGGTCCAAAATTTCTGTATGAGATTTTGTAAAGAAAATGACTCTTTGGTGAATTGGAATGAAATAAAGGATTGTTTTATGTCTCATTTGTCTTGAGTATCATCTTGGTGTCTTTAATTCTGTCTTTACATTCATTTCAGCAACTGATATGTTCAAAAAATTACATAAAAAGTAAATTTCCAGCAAGCTTTTTATTGATAAAAAACTAGCCTAAGCACTAGGGTGATATTCCTGTCTATTTTTCTTTAGCCAAGAAGAATATGAAAATTCTTGAGTAAGATCATTTCATATATTTTCCTCAACACTCCTCACACTTCCCTTCATCATTTCCATTCCCCCTAGGGTCACCGGGATCGCCTCCCTAGAGTGACCTAGGCACTCTTGAAGTGCGAGACCTACATCGAAGTGACATTGGGTGTATGATTCCCATAATTGTAGCACTTTCTTTGTGGTTGGGTCGGGATTTAACCAACCTACAACTTGTGATATAAAATTTTGGCACTACTATCAGGAAGGATTTTGAATCCTCTTCGGGCCCTAAACCACACTTTTGGAAAGACTCTTTCCCAAAGCCTTCACCCCGAGCTTTCCTGGCGACTCCACTCCAAGAACCTACCTTTTTTCCTTTGACAAACCTTCTTCAAAGTTTGTTTGGGGACTCTACCATTTCTCAAACCCACCTTTCCATTACTTACCTTTCCCCTTTCATCTTTTGATAATCCATGCTCTCCTCCAGAAACTCCTTTGAGATGTTCTTCTAGTCAATTGGATTACAGACCCTTGGAATTAAACAAGACCCTACCATCCCTCATGGAAGGAAATTTTGCAGATGAAGGGAAAAGGGTGCTATTAAAGTTGTTGAAGAGCTGATCAACCAAGTAAAAGAGTTATTGCATGAATCTATTGAAGACCAGTCCCTCACAAATGAAAAGGTGCTTGAAGGAAATTCTTATGAAGAAATATTCCAAGAAGATCGTGATGAATCTTATCATGTTGAATATTCTGAGGAAGCTTTTAATAAAGATGAAGTCCTTTCACTTAATGAAGACATCCGATGTGATATTCCTACTACACATCAAGAGGAGAACACTATGAGTTATGACCCTTTCGAGGATCTTGAGGTCAGTCAGTTCCATGATTATGGAAGTGAAGGAGCACTAGAAGACCTCTCAGATAAAGTTGATTAGCATATTGTCACTTTCATATAGATTGGAAAACATGGATGCGACATGATCATTTTCACCTTTGACGGAGATCCCACTTACGACATTGAGGATAGCCCTCAAACAAAGGATTGGTCTCCTTGCAGATATGACTCAAATGTTTGGGATGGTGATGGTTACATGATCACATATTTGCTCAATCCATTTGAGAATAACTTGTCACAATGTCTTCAAGGTGATGCATACCCTTTTGGGGATGCATATTTTTTCTATGAGGGTTTTTGGACATCTTCGCCCTTGATTTTGGAAGAGTACCAAGACATAGCCATCCCGAGGTTATCAGAGTTTCACTCTATGAAGCAAAAGTTTTGTCATATTAATATTTTCACGAGGATTCACATACAAAGAGGCAACATTTTTCTTCTTCTAGACTTGAGCTCATCCCATAACTCATTTCTTCCCCTTGGGTGAAGCATGGGGTCTTCTTGAGTTATCTCACATCTTCTTAGTATTCAAGGATCAATGATTGTGTTGATGAGAATGAAGATGAGCCATCATCTGCATATGCTAGTCCACTCCATAAGTGGATAGATCGGACTTGTGGCTATGCTTGTAGGCGGGAGTTCTAGGACGATCGAGATTGTGGTTTCTCTTTTCAGCATGATTCCCCCCCTCCCACCCATCTCCATGAGTTTTATTTCATGATTTATTATATATCTATTTATGCTCATGATTACTATGTGTTGGAATTATCTTTGTTTTTTCACATGATTAAGCATAGGGGGGAATCTCTTCGTCCAATGATCAACTGGTTATACGATTTCACCTAACACCTTCGAGACTTGATCTTCAGGGTCCCAAGACCCCTGGTAAGTAGGTAATTCATCTTGATTTCTTGGATCTTTCATTTTGTTTGCTCATATTATTTTAGTTGCATTGCATTTTCATTTTTCTCTACCTGCATTATTGATTCATCATCATATATGTATACTTAACTAGAAGTTTTGTCAATTTTTTTTTCTATATTAGTTGGTTTTGATTATGATCATATGAGAACAAGGATGAGTAGGCCATCATGCACTTGACAATTTCATGTTTCCTTGCAGGCACAGGTCTACCAGGAGATTTTGCGGTTCTCATGCACTCTACGGTGAGCACATGTCCCCAAGTAGGAGCCATATGTTATCCCCATTTTGTGCATAACTAAGGAGATTACGTCTCAAGGCCCTCAAGTTGCATATATGGAGTGTCAAGAGACCACATGACTAGCAGAATCCCTTTTTTCACAACTATAGACCTGCATCTCTGCCACAGTGACCCAACACTTGGTCATCATCCACACTATCTTGCCACCACAGGTCACTTTGGTATTGCTCCATGTGGTACAAGTCAGGTATGATGGTGGGTATCATTTTAATATTTGAAGAATTCTAGCTTGGGTATTAGAGGTTATTTTTTATTATGAGACATTTTCTTTGGAAACTATGCCTTTTACCTTGTTTAAATGTTGGTGGTTGGCTTAGGGCACCCAAGTAGATGGTCACCCTTATTATGGGGTGTTTTTGGGAGTTTCCTTTGATGATTCACTGTGCCACTCCCAACCATACTTACCACTTTCCATCATTATTTCCCCTCATGACATCATCTCTTGGGATTTTGGGGTAGATTGACCCTAGAAGGGACCATTCCTCATTTCATGGGAAGAAGGGGCTAAAGTCCCAGAGGGGATTTAGCTGGAAAAAGATAAAATCCTAATGAAAGAACCTTCCAAATGCTTCACCCAGGGGATCCCGAGAAATCAATGAAAAGCTTCTCCATAAGAAAATAGGGACCCCATGAAAAGAATAAACAAAGACGTTTAAAGGATCAGTTGAGGATAGGGGATATCATCACGAGCCATCCTATCATTTCCATGGGTATCTAACAATATGACATTACCATTTTTGGACATCACACCAGGGTTATGGCTCTAAGTTGCATGGATGAGGGAAAGGAGGTCTCATCACGAGACAACCTTCTCATCTCCGTGAAAGTACTTGTGAGTGACACTATCGTTACCTGGTCACCATGCCAAGGAAGTGGCCTCCATCTCACCCTATTCTATATTGAAAGAATATACAAAGAAATAAAGATAAAAGGCAATTGATGGGGTTGGAAAAAATGCATTATGGAGAAAGTTGCAGCACACCCTCCACAAAGGAACCCATAAATGAGATACTATGGACCCTTGCATATCATGAATCCCATACCCATTGAGTACTTCCCCCATCTATTCCACTTCATTCACATGACTCATATATGGTTGTTCCTATAGTTAGGGGGTTTGATCCATTGAAAATAAGTACCATGCCAACCATCCCACAACAAAACTTGGCAAAATGTCTAGTTTCTTAAGCACGTGTTTGTATGATGTAGTCCTAGTATACATGCTTTAATGGATATTTTATTGAATTTATTTACTCATCATGATTCTTTGACTTGAGATCCTTGGAGGGCGTATCCATTTGTTGTGCAGGTACAGGTTGGTGGCCAATTTTGGAAGAGAAAGACTAGCTTGGGCTTCCATGGGGCAAGAAACCCATCGGATAGATGACATAGGCCCACATGTCAGACATCAGAGAGATGCCTTTAGAGGCCCAGGAGATAGTTGGATAGACATAACCCACCCTTTGCATGCCAAACGAATTTCCCAGAAGGGGAAAACATCACTCCCTAGGGGCTTGACGTAACACTTGAGGGGCATGTGGTGGTTGATGATGAAACACAACATGACACATTGAATTTTGAGGTGGATAGGCTCTTGATGATTGCCACATGG
>JASDQU010816918.1:45178-66246 GCA_032191745.1 Picea mariana | reverse complement strand
GAGAATATTTGTTGTTTCAGAAGGCATTTTGTTGGGGCATGTTATTTCAAAGGATGGGATTTATGTAGATCTAGAAATAACTAAAACCATAATACAAATCCCACCACCACATATAAAAATATCCATGCAGTCTTTCTTCGGAAAAATCAATTTCTGAAAAGATTTATTCCATATTTTTCTGAAATAGTTAAGCCTCTTTAGCAGATGATCAAGAAATATGTGCAATTCAAGTAGACATCCGTTGAAATAGAAGCCTTATAGAACATCAAGGCTGCTATAACAACTGCACCTTCCTTAAAAATCCCATATTTCACCAAGGATTGTTTGTTGTATATGTTTGCGTCTTACCATTCTCTTGCAGTATTGCTCACACAAAAGGATGAGGATGAGAATGTGTGCCCCATTGAATTCATGAGAACTAGATTACAAGGTACTAAGCTGAACTACCCACCAATGGATAAGAAATATATTGTTGTCCATAAAGCCATCGAACAATTCATACAATATATTTTAAAGAATCACACCAAGGTGATCGTCCTGAACTTGAAGGTCAGATCTCTCTTCATGCAGAGGGAACTAGGTGAGAGATAAGGTAAATGGATGAATACCTTACAAGAGTATGACCTGGAATTTAAAACAACCAAAATTGTTAAAGGCTGAGGCATCTGCAATTTGGCAGTTGGGATCAAGAATTTTGAAAACCAAGAGGAAGATGGATGGTAAGAGGGACCAACCCTCGACACGCAAAAAATTCCTTATGTTACATCTATTGAGAATTCGTGCTATAATGAACTCAAGTATTATCTTCAGCATGGCACATCTACAGACTATCTCTTTTCAAAACAAAAGAAAGAAATAAGGATGAAATCCTTACAATATCAGTTGTTTTATGGTGTCTTGTTCATAATAAATTACAATGAAGTACTACTCCATTGCCTTGAAAAGCAAGATGTTGACAGAGTTTTTAAAGATATGCATGATGGACCAGCTATAGGACATTTTTTAGGTGACACAACAACCAACAATATATTGAGAGATAAGTACTATTGACCGACATTGTTTAAAGATACTCATGCATATTCACACAATTGTGAAACTTGCCAAAAATCTTTTGGAAGAGAGTATATTGGTGTTTTCCCACTTCAACCTATTGTGGTTGAAGATCCCTTTGAACAATGGGGGTTGGAAATTATTAGTGAGATTAAACCTCACCCATCCAAGTAACACATGTATATCCTAACCCCTACTGATTAATTTACATAATGGATTGAATCAATACATATGACCAAGGTGAATGTTGAAGTGGTAATGAATTTTCTTGAACAACATATCATAACCAGGTTTGGAGTTTCTAACTCCAAATTTTTCGTATCTTAATTTGACTCAGTTTTCTTTAGAAAAATGGATCACCCTAAAATACAGAGCCAAATATTACCCTCAAGGCAATGGCTTGGCCGAATCCATCAACAAGAGTCTAATCCACATTGTGAAACGGATTGTGGTTGACTAGTAGAGAAATTGGCATAACACCCTACCTAATTCCTTATGGGATGATTGTGTCACCCCCAAGGATTAAATAGGGACCTCTCCTTATTTTCATGTCTACTGGAAATAAGATATTCTGCCTTCAAATATTTACCTTCCTTCCCTCCAACTTACCCAACAGTTCTATGGGAGAGAATGTCTCGTTATCCAAAGGCATATCAACACCTTGTTGAATTTAGAAGAGAACCGCACCAAATTTAGAACCAAACTTGAATATTACCAACAAAATGTTAAATGTTGGTTTGACAAAAAATATGTTGGTGAGAAAGGATTTCAATTTGGCGACTTGTTCTCAAGTGGGACAAGCCACACAAAGATAAAATAAAACACTCAAAATTTCAATAACTCTAGCTGGGTCCATTTTTTATCAAAGAAAAAGATTGTCCTAGGAAAATATCGCTTGCATAATCTTGAATGGGATACAGACCTCCTCCCTATTAATGGAAAAATCCCGAAACACTACATTAGCTAGCCTTTGAGGCAACTCCCCTCTTGTACATAAATAAAGTGTTTATTTTTTCTTTGAATTCCTACTTAGTTTTTATTTACTTTTGTATATTTATTGTATTTGATTGAATGCTTTGCAGTTTGTTTGAGTTTGGAATTTTTTATTTTTCTCTCTTGAGAGTCATCACTCTGAAATTCTCAAATGCTTGACGACTCATACCCACATATCTTCTGAAGGGTAACACATATGGTGTAGAAATATTCGAAATATGTTGTTTGTCTTCCAAACATAACTTCATTCTTATTTCTGAAGCATTGTCGTGCTTGATGCCAAGACATACCTAGTAGTGGAACATAGTTTATCAGTATTCGAGCATTGTGCACTCATAATATCACAAGGAAAAAATCAAGGGTCATGTCTAAGAACATATTTTTTATGTTTTTCTGAACTAAGGAGAAATCATTTTAGAAAGGCATTTGTAGTACCCGAGGGAATGTTTCTCAGGGATTTTGCTCATCTATAATCAAGTTAGAAATCTCACCTTCACATGTGTTGTCCCATGCCTTTAAAGGAAGAATGGAATCCCCCCATCCACCTTTCTCCGAATACTATAGAATCAAATTATAAAAGGTAAAGGATTGGGGAAAGACATTCCATATCATGTGGGACATGGAAGTATCTTCGTCGGGGCTATGGATTTTCTCTGGAATTAAAGCAAGTCTTGTGACACCCTAGTGAATCTATCTGGTCTATGGATGCTCTCTGGAAGTGGAGAAACACCAGAGAAATGCATAAGTAAATTGTATTTTCAACATTCCTAACATTTCAACTCATTGTAGTACCCCTTATGCATTCCTAAAACTAATTCTAGTGTGAAAAGTTATTTCACGGTAATCATTTTTTTTCTGGACATGGTTTTGATTTCTTCTTTATATCATACAAACGTTTCCTCATCCAATTCCACATTTTGAAAAAACTATGGGATCTATTATTTCTCTCTTGGATCATGTTCCTCCATGCTTTTATTTTGAAAATTTTATGTTTGGATATCACTGTGCAAATATTCATGGCTTCACCCAGTGTGTCACCATTTGTTGTGCCAGGTCCCATCAACCTATTTTTTCTTGTACATTTGTTTGTAAAACCTCTCTCCATTAAAATGAAGCCCCCCTTTTTTATCTCTTTTATAAAATGTTCTTGGTTTGAATTTTTTCCTTAATGATTGATCATGATTATCCCTCTCTCTAAGTAGGCCTCTTTAATTTTCTTAGTTTGATTGAGATTGGATTTTTTGTTCTTAGCACTTGGAAAATTTTAAGAAAATGAATTTTATACGATCAGGAAATTTCATGTAAACTCCTTCAGTATATACAAGAGGATTTACCTTCAAGCGACCCAGTGACTGTAGGAACACTTTCCTTAAAACCTACTGAAATTTTATGTTACCAACCGTGCAAATTCATACAAACTCCTCCAGTTTGACCGAAGGAGATCCTAGGAACTCCTCCAGTTTGACCGAAGGAGATCCTAGGAACTCCTCTAGTCAAATTGTAAGATTTCCCTTTTTCTCTCTCGATGCACACCACACATCTATTGGGACACTTCCTCTTAACTATTCCGAGACAAAATACTACACCGACAGACTTTGCATAAAATCCTCTAATATACACCAGAGATGTTCTCATGAACTCCTCCGGTGCATACTGAAGATATTTTCATAAAATTCCTTGGTGCGATCTTCCAAAATTCACCGATTGTATTAATTACGCTCATTTTTTTATAAATAGGTGCTTTCTCTCAAATTATTGACCATCACTTATTTTGAGCACCCAAGAAGACAAATATTTGTCGAGCGCTCGATCGAAGGACTTGAGAACACTTTGAAATCCAACCTATCATCGTTGGCCACATTTACACTATCCAAGTATGGCTTAGGCATGTTTCCCACTCTCTATTTCTAGGGTCAGGGTTTCTTTTCCTTTTCTCTCTCTTTTATCGAATTTTCCCTTTTAAAATACTTGACCCATCCACCTATCACCTCTCCTTGAATGATAGAATCCCTAGATGACCATTGTTCTATCCTTGTAAAGTAATTGCAACGATTTTAAAGACATCACTTGGAAAATCCTATGATGTCTCACATAATATCATGTCTTAAGTCACCACATCATTAACCCAAAGCCTATTCTTTAAGCTCGATGAGAATTGATCCTTGGAATCTTAGTTCTGTGTTATCAAAGTCCAAAACATTTTGAACAAAAACATTATCTCCGAGACCAAGTTATTCTCGACATCTCTTTCTAACCATAATACTTGATGATTTCATCGTCGGTGACAACTGGAGATGTTATCATAAATCCCTTCGGTCCAACTCGATACCTTTGCAAAAAACCCATTGATTCACATGGAAGACATGACACAAACTCCTCCTATATTCATTGAAGGAGCTAATGTAATCTTCGCAGGTATGTTTGAAAAACTTGACATTTTCGACTCTAGTTTCCATCAGAAATCTTGCAATAAAATTTGGTTGTGCAACCGACATGTTTCTTATAATCTCCTTTGATGTGTTCAAAGGTCTTTGCGCAATCCCCTCTGGCATCAACTCTTGTACACCAATGCACTTAAAGAGAATGTTTCCAGTTGAAACTGGAGGAAGGTTCATAAACGCCTTCAACATTTTTGGAGACTTTCACATGATCTCGTCTGGTGTACACCATAGGTCTTCACATGAACTAGTATGGCATACATCAAAGCCTTTTATACAAAACTATTTGGTGTACATCGGAGCGGTTCACACAAACTACTCCAATCCCAAAATTTTCTTCACTATTCAAGATGGCATTTAATCAACAAATCAAAATCTTTTCAAATTGTCCCCACTTGAGGCTTACATGTCCACAATGGTTGTTATCATGATTCATATTATCATATTTTGACGACAATATCATGCCTAAAGTCAACATAAGTGACTCCTTGGGTACTTCACATGGGTTACTTAGATAAACTTACTTTTTTCTTATGTCATTACTTGGTTTTGTATTTGGATTAATTTTGCCTATTAGACATGTCTCCAAGGAAGAAGGAAATTAGTAAATCACCTAATACAAAGGCCTTCGGAAGTGGCTATAATACCCCTAGGATGAACCCTAATTGTAATGTACATATAGGCTGGTGAGATAGGATATTTTGGACCAATAGTACCTTGTATATTTGTCTTGAGGCCAGAGTGCCTGTGTGGTTATTAGGCCAGAGAGCCTGGATGCTAAAATTCCAACGAGCCTAACATTGTAAAATGTAATCACACATGATGATATTAATAAAATGCATCACTGCTGCAGACCAACCAGACAAAAGAAATGGGGATCTAAAATCCACTAGAAAGGGAAAGGTGGCTAAGCCAAGGAAATATTATTATAATATTTCCTAAAGTTAAAAATTACGGGATATGATTTTTATCCTAAGTTCCTAAGAGTAAGGAACAAGTCACCAAGTGGAGCTCACATAGTTTCTATCCCGACTAGTCTCAATATTGGAACATGAAAATATATTGTTGAGAACTTAGTGTAATTCTTATCGTTTCCATTCATTCTCAAATCATTCTCTCATGTTTACTATGTTATCTACCTTCCATACCTACACTTTGGAGTTGTTTGGAGGAGAATCTTGAATAATAGAGCTGAAGAGATGGGTTGTCAAGCCTGTGTGTTGTTGAGGAGGTAGGTTTTCAGGCCCATGAGCTATTGAAGAAGCAGGTTGTCATGCCTGTGAGTATTCTCTCTAGGTGAGGGAATTTTTGGGAATTGTTTTACCCAATGTGCCAAGATGGAACTACAAGTCTCTGAGACATCCTTTCCATCTTGTTGTTGAATCCCATAAGGGTAGTGCAGAAACCGAAGGACTCTTGAGCAGAGAAGGGGCACACTTCCTGGGGTGGGACATGGACGTGGGGAATGTGATACTGTAGGTTGTTTTCTATTGTTGGAACCATAGTTTGAGTATTTTTGTTGTTGACAAGCCGTATCTTGGCTTAAGAATCATTTTCCTTGGTGGAGTTTTAGCCCCAGATTGGGGGTGACCTGCTGTTAAGAGTTCATGAGCAACAAAGTCTATGGTTGGGAGGAACATCTAAGGTGTGCACGTAGTTGATGATTTCGTAGCAAAAGATAAGTGTCTTATGTTATTTTATTTAATTACTATGTGTATAATTGTTTATTTTGTTATGGGTTTTTCATGTATTTTTATGCATGCATACATTTGTTGTAGTCTATATAATTCTATTCACATGTAGAACAATTTTAATTTAAATTAATGGTATCATAGTTGGTAATTGAATGGGACATTTCCCATCTTAAGGTTGGGAATGCAGCTATGTAGCATCAAAGAATTTTTTCTGTTGATTTGTTGGTAGTGGGGATGTTGCAATGTGGTAACATGACTCAGTTGGGTGGTCTGGTACGTTGCAATTTGATATCATAGTCACAGGTTCAACACTAAGCTTGTATGGGACATAGATAGAGTGTTGATGCTAAGTTTTCAAAGTCTACATGCGAATTGTTCAACAAAATGTTTGTAAGGGATGTTTGCAACATGTTTGTTGAAATTTATACAATGAAATTGGGGAAATTTCATGAGTAATTGAGGAAAAATTAGCCAGGGATTACAAATATCCAATTTTAATTTCAATCTGGACATTTTTGGGACTGTAATTGGTTGAGTTACAGACTTTGGAGTTACAGTGAAGCCATGGAGAAATTGGGTAAAAATCCCAAATTTTCGAGCTAATTTGAGTGAAATTCATGCCCATAAATGTTAACCAGTCATGAATGGATGAAATTGACTATGTGGAGGTCTAGAATTGACCATGGGAAGCTTAATTTCATAGTTCCACGGCAACTATGAAAGGAATTTCGAAGTATACATTGTTGGAAATTTTGGAGAAATTCAAAAATTGGAAAAAATTTGGGTATTTTTTTGTATATGACATCAACATGATGTGGAAGTGACATGGAAGAGGTGACATGTAATGCCATGGTGTAAGGTGACATGGAAGCTAAGTGTGTGAGTGGTTTAGTTGGGACTATAAACCACTGTCGCATGGGGGTGAAGTAGTTTTGGGTTCCAACCTTGTACCATGCGACATCACTCAGATCATACCACATAGCATAGGGAAAACCAGTGTCACACCCCAAATGAAATTTAACACCTGTGCATGTTTGGGGTGCGACATTCCCTTTCGACCATCAATATTTCTAGATGGGGTCGTCGGATTTAAAGGAACATGCAAGTTCACGTGCACCAAGGAAAAAGGTGCGAGATGGGACTCTCCCATCCTCGTTACTAATAAAGAGGTTCCACATGGAATTTTTTCATCCAAAGTGTGACCTATGTCTCATCCAAGGTTAGATATGTGCCAACTGGGTAGGTGGGTCTGTAAAATGTTAGTATTGTATTGAATTAAGGACTAAGTAACAGGAAACACAGAGAAAAGAGAGAGTGAAGGTTGATGAGGTGGGACAAGGAAGTCCAGGAGGATAATATGGAACCATCTTAGGGTGCCAAGTGGACCTATAATGTCATAGAAGTTGTCAAGTTAGCAGAAATCAGTTACTTTTCTAGGAAAATTACAACATTTTTCAGGTCATGTTTTTGTAGGCCATATTCAGAGGCATAAAAAACGTTTTTAGGTACTCGAAACCATGTGAACAGATATTACCAAGGTGCACTATTTATTTGCAACTCAAATAAAAGAGATTAGAGTGATCTTTCCAACGGTGTAAACGGTTCGTCAAATGGAGATAGTATGAGGAAGTTGCATGCCAAATAGTGCAAGATACATTTTGAGACCCAATTAACTTATGAGGTCCACAACTTCCCGCTTCGATGTTGGAATGTGGAACATGAGTATTCCATAGAAAGATATTGAACTATATAAGACATTCATGGGGTTTAATTAAGTTTTTGGGTATAAGAAAGTGCACAGGAGGATGTAGAAGACACATGTAGCATTTAAGGCTAAAAATATAAATGGGACTTAAACTTCAACATGTTGTATCTAGCAGCCCAGAGCTCAGATTAAGGTGAAACTTGGTCAAATCGTTCAAAAAGGGGTTATGAAGATACCCATTTGTGATTCTAAAAAAATACCAAAAGGGGGGTACTGTATGGATGTAATAACAATGCTGAAATTACACCTAGAATAAAAAATGTATAAGAGTAAGTGGGTAATATACAAAGGACAATAACTTTATGCTCATAACTCATAATTGAGAAAGAAAGAATTCATTGGAAGGATCTTGGACATAGGAGTCCAAGTATACACCAAGAAATGTGAATTGAGTAGTATAATTCACAAGAGATCAGAAATAATAATTATGATGTATTAAAGAAGGAAAAATGGTGCATAATATTTAAAGATTTGTTAAATAATTAGTCTAACAAATCATAATTCCTACACATTTTGCATAATTAAAATTAAATTGATCAAAACAGGACCAAAACAAATATCAAAGGTATGGAATATTCACAGAGAACTTATATCCATGATGATGAAGTTAGGGGATTGTATGTTAACATGGGTAATGCAAGGACATAATCAAATGGTCATGGAGAAGGGAAATAAGAAAGCATGAAATTGGTGGAGACCATCAAGAATTTGCAAAAAAATGTCCAAAGTTATAAGGATGATAATGAGAGGCATATGAAATCCAAAGATAAGAAATATGGATTCAACATTAAGTTGCTACAGAGCTTGGACATAATAGAGAATAAAATGAATAAGGAGACAGGGTCAAGCAAGTCATGAAGTCATAGGTCTCATGATAAAAGAAGAGAAACATGAAGTGTTGATAGGAATCATCATCACTCACCAAGGAATTCAGCTATGAGAGTACATAGTAGTTAAATTCCATCTCCTGTCAAGAAGCATAAGAAGAGGTTTGGAGTAGATGAGTTACAAGGAGAGATGAATAAGATCAAGCCTCCTACCTTTGTTGGTGAGCATAACAAATATGAGGATGCAGAGACCTGGATATTGGGCATGAGGATGTACTTTCAGTTACATAATAACTCCTGACAATAAGAAGGGATAATTTCAATCTATCATCACAAGGGAAAAACATCAATGTGGTGGGAACCGTTTGTGCAAGTGCAACACATTGATGAGAAGAAGATTTCTTGGAAAGAGTTCAAGAGGCATTTCCAAAAGAAGTACTTAACCAAGCATTATTATAATAGTAAGATGAAGGAATTCTTTGAACTCAATATTGGGAGTATGACCATAGATGACTATGAGAGAAGATTATTAGAGCTACTGAAATATGTTTCTTTCATCAAGGATGACCAAGTCAAGATTCAAAGGTACCTGTGTGGACTGCCATCATTTATTAGTGATAAGATACAATATGATGATCCCAAGACACTAGAGGAAACCATAAGGAAAGTAAATGTCTCTAATATCAACATAGAGGAATACCTACTTACCAAAATGATTGAGAAGATAAGAAGAAAGGAAAGATGAAGTAGAGGAAGAAGGGGACCAAGACACCATTCTTCATAAATAATTCTCAAGGACAATGAGCTTCTAAAGAGCCCATAATGATAGAAACAATGGCGTAAAGACCAAGGAAAAAACTAATGCAGTGTTGGGGTTGTGAGGGAGATCAGATGTACCTAGATTTCCCTCATAAAGGCGAGAAAGTGAGGATTGTTCACAATGTACAACAAGCTGATACAGTGGAGGACATGTGAAAAAGTGTGCCAAGGATCTATGTAGCCTTGGATAACAAGCAAGTTGAATTTCTATTCCATGTGATTGAAGTAGAAGGTAAGATTAATGACGAACCCATTGATATTTTAGTTGATTCATGATCTATTCATAGTTATCTAGATCCTAATATGGTGGAAATATTTCAATTACCAATAAGCAAGCTTAGGAAATATTGGTTGGTGCAGCTAGCTACAAGAGCTAAGAGAAAAATTAATGATATGGTTAAGGCATGTCCAATGAATATGAATGGACTGATCACAAGGGAATATTTGAACATCATACCATTGGGTTCATATGATTTCCTAATTGGTATGGATTGGTTGGAAAAACATCATGTTGTCCTAGATTGTTACAACAAGGATTTCACTCTCTTGGATGAGGAATGAAACTTTAGAATAGTTCTGGGTATTCCAAGGGCATTAACTATAAGATAAGTTTCAACCTTGTAGTTGAAGAAGAGTTTCAGAAAAGGGTGATAGTTATTTATAGCTCATATGGAGGATCAAAATAAGGATAAAGTGCCAAATATCAAATATTATGCAGTCCTAAAATAGTTTGAGGATGTATTTAAGGATATACTAGGCTTGCCACCATAGAGAGATATATATTTCTCCATCAATTTGGTGCATGGAGCAACTCCAGTATCTAAGAATCCTTACATCATGAGTACACCAATGTTGAAGAAGTAGCAAATGCAACTTGAAGAGATTTTGAAGAAGGGGTATATATGCCCAAGTGTGTCATCTTGGGGTGCCCCAATATTATTTTTGAAAAATAAAGATGGTACATTGAGGATTTGCATTGACTTCGGTAAGTTGAATAAAGTGACTGTGAAGAACAAGTATCATTTTCTAAGGATAGATGATCTCTTTGATCAGCTGAAGGATGCAAAGATATTCTCCAAGATTGACCTCAGATTAGGCTATAATCAAGTGATAATTAAGGAAGAGGATATCAACAAGAAAACATTTAGAACAAGGTATGTCCATTATGATTTCACAGTGGTGCCCTTTGGGTTGTCAAATGCATCAGTTGTTTTCATGTGTTTAATGAATGACATTTTCATAAATTAATTAGATAAGTTTGTCATTGTACTTTTGGATGACATACTTATTTATTATAATTTTTAAGAAGAGCATGAGAAGCACTTGAGGATGGTGTTACAAGTATTGAGGGAGAATTAGTTGTATGCAAAAATGAGCAAATGATAATTTTACCAGAGGAAGATACATTATTTGGTCCATATCATTTCATAAGAAGGGATAGCTATGTATCTGAAAAAGATAAAATCCATTGAAGAATGGCCAGTACCAAGGAATGTATCTGAGGTGAGATCATTCATGGGACTTGCAGGGTATTATAGAAGATTCATTGAGGGATTTTCAAATATTGCACACCCAATCCCATCTTTGCAAAAGAAGGCTGTGAGATTTGAGTGGACTTCTAATTGTGAAAGAAGCTTTCAACACTTGAAGATTTTATTAACCAATGCACCAATATTGAATATTGTTGATCCCGATGAAAATTTCATTATGTGAAATTATGCATGCAAAGAAGGGCTTGGAGGAGTCCTTAGTCAAAATGGTCATGTGATATGTTATGAAGCGAGGAAATTAAAAGACCATGAAAGACACTATGCTACCCATGAATTAGAATTGGTAGTTATAATACATTCCTTAAAGATGTGGATGAATTATCTCATGGGGAAAATATTAGAGTTAAGGACAGACCATAGTGGTCTAAAATATTTGTTTGGACAACCAACTTTGAATGCTAGACAAATCACATGGTTGGAATTCTTGAATGAGTATGACTTTGATATTAATAACATCAAAGGTAAAGAGAACAAGGTGGCTTATGTACTCAACATAAGAGTGCATGAGATGCATGCTACAACCATTAGCATGGACACATATGATTTAAAGGATATAATTTTAGAGGTTGCAAAATCAGATCAACATTACATGGAAATAAAAGATTTATTACAACAAGTTAATTTGCAGTAGAAAATCAAGGATTGTGAGTTGAGAGAGGATGGAGTCCTCATGTATAGGGGTAGAGTTTATATTCTTAAATTTTAGGAGTTGAAATTTCTAGTATTAAAGGAAATGCATAATGTGCCTTATGCAGGGCACCCAAGCTACCAAAAAACTATTATAATGGTCAAGAGCCAATACTATTGTCCAACTATGAATAAAGAGGTGGTTGATTATATAGATAGATGTTTGGAGTGTCAAAAATTCAAGGCTGAGCACAGACACCCAACTAGTTTGCTACAACCATTGCTCATTTCTGAGTGGAAATGGGAAGTGGTAACAATGTATTTTATTACTAATCTACCCAGAACAACCAAACAACATGATTCCATCATGGTAGTGGTGGATAAGCTTACAAAAGATGCTCATTTTATTCCAGTAAATCTCAGTCGCAAGGAAGCCAACATTGCTGATATATCTCTATATATATATATATATATATATATAGATGAGAGAGAGAGAGAGAGAGAGAGAGAGAGAGAGAGAGAGAAATTTCTAGGCTACATGGTGTACACAAGATAATTGTGTCCAACAGAGATCCCAAGTTCACATTGAATTTTTGGAAGGGGATATTCAAAGGATTTGGGACAAATCTAAACTTTAACACAACATATGACCCTGAGTTAGATGGAAAAATGGAAAGGGTCAATCAAGTGATTGAATATATGTTGAGGATGTATGTGATGGATAAACCATCGAAATTGGAAGATTGTCTACACTTGGAAGATTTTTCTTATAATAATAGGTATCAAGCATCTTTAAAGAAGATCCCATTTGAGACACTTTATGGCAGAAATTGCAACACTCCAATGAGCTAGGATAACCCAACAAATAGAGTAGTGGTTGGACCAGAATTAATCAGGGAAATGGAGGAACAGATGGTAAAAATTAAGCAGAACTTAAAGGCTTCCCAAGATAGGAAAAAAATCTATGCAGATAGGGGCAGAAGTCACAAAGAGTTTAAAGTGGGTGATCATGTGTTCTTGAAAGTGAATGCCAGCCTTTTAGCATCCAAGCTCTCCAACCTAATAACCACACAGGCACTCTGGCATCAAGACATATATACAAGGAACTCTTGGCACAAAATATCTTGGCTCACCAGCCTATATGTGCTTTACAACTGGGATTCAAACTATGGGTATTACATTCCTCTCCCCCTTATTTATGAATTTTCCTTAGTGCATTATGTACACATGTATAATAAACATCTTCAAAAGTCTTCAAAAATATGTGGTACTCTTTCTGCATGGGATGTTCATGCTCCCAAGTTACATCCTCGAGACCATACCAAGTCCATTGGACCTTTACTATCCCTACATGTAACAACCCGAGTTGAACAAATGTGAAGGATTATTAAGTAAAAATTAATTAGGGGATTAATCATCTTAATATGATATTAATTAAACAGGATAGGTATAATAAAACTAATTAAATAATTATTGATTAATTAATGGTGGCAATTTGATTAATTAAACTACCTATTACATTTTAAAAAACATGAGTATTAAATTTAATAAATTAATAAGTTATATAGTTAAATTGAAAGGTTACGTACACAACAAGGGATAACTTATTAATTGCGGAAGGATAAGATATTAAAGAAAGGGGATAAGGGGGCATTAACGGGAAAGGATAAGAGGTAATAAATGGGTTAGGTAGGGAGTAAATGAGGGGGAGTCGGTGAAGGAGGGATAAGGAAGGGAAGGAGGTGGACGGGAGGCATTCTACGGGAGGTTGGGGGATAAATTTTGGGAGCTCTGGATTTGCAGGGGGAGAGAAGTGAAATTTTGGGAGGGGGATTGTATCAGTGCACCGGGGTTGCTAGAGGTTTTGGACACAGGGGCCAGGATATCCTTATGCTATCTTGAAGCTAGGGAGTTACCTATTTGGCAGGGAGGAACTAGGTTTTGGGCAGTGTTTTGCAGAAGCGGTCAAGGAGGCAAGCGGCGGACAAACGGAGGTTATTAGCATCAGGTTCAGGTATTTCAAATTTTGCAATTGTTTTTAATCAGTTATTAAATTTATTATATGTTGTTAAATTTAAGTTAACAAAGTTATTATTATGAAGAATATTATTCTGTTATGAAGTTTAATAGATAAATTGATGTTTTTAATCTCTTCAGCCCCTTACATATGGTATCAGAGCATCTTAGTTTAAAATCTAGGCCTATGGGCCAAGTTCCCAGCTCCAAGATCTAGCTCCAGTCCCTCCCGCCTAACCTGCAAACCAAACCAAAGGCACTATTAAATGATTATATAAACAAATCTAAATATATATATAAATAATTGATATGAGATGATGATACAATGTGATGAATACATATGTTATTTAAATTGCTGAAGATGCATGGTTACCATGAATAGTCGCGATTTTGAGTGACTAGGGTTGGTTAGGTTAACTATGGAAATTTTTCCATCCATGTCAAGAGATCTTAAAGATGGAGAAAATCAGAAGCTATTGCAATCTTTTTCCATGCCTAAAATGACGTCTCCATGGATACAGAGTATGGACCACTGTTAACTTTTAGAACTTTGAGCAAATTGCCTAGAAACTATCACAAGTGAAGGTATCTGTACTGCAGCTCTTCAAATCATTTCACTGGAAGAGTCCACATTGTAATGTATACTCAACCAGGAAAAGCATAATTTTAGGTGCCTCCTTTCCTATATCTAATAATGCTAAAGACTGAAATTGTGCAGCCTACTAATACGACAACATGATTATATAATGACTACATTTACTCATTTGGGATCATTTTACATAATTGTATAAATTATATTTGGAACACTCTTACCAGGTAAAAATTCAGATATGATCAAACTAAATCGCCAGTGCTCAAAGCTTCGTCTCATTAATATAAGTTGTGGATACAACAACACCCTGAACATCAAAGGTACACACTAGCCTGCGTCGCTTGCCTGGAGATTCCATCCAAGAGAATTCCAAAAAGAATGATTGTGTTTCTGCAAAACTTTTTTCTACACTCGTAGGGCATGCTAAGTACATGCCACCTGGCAATAACGTCATTTGGAAACCTCCATCAAAGGTCACAAGACCATCTTGTGCAGTTCCATTCCAACGGACACTTGTACCTCCTCCAGAAGTTGAATTTATATCCTGAGAAAAGAACAGAGTTATTTCTGATAATCAAACAGCTAATTCAGAAATAATGAAGGAGATTTGTCCACTCCAATCAAGTTACAAAAAGGATTTCCATATCTATTTCTATATCCAAGATCAACCTCTATTTTCAAAGAAAAAGTCTAGCTCAAATCAAACCGCATCTGTGGACCTCATGAATAGATCCAAGTAGATTAAGCACACAAAATGCAGCTTCTCTTTTGTGAAGATGATTTATTCTTCAGAGTCTGCAACATGCAAAGTTTACATACAGAGCTCATGATAGACCCGTTACACATTTAAGTTTTAACCAACATAGAATGGTATAAAGTGTCCAAGAACAGGAACTGGTCAGCTACAAACAATAATTATTCTCGTTGATTTTTCTAGCGTAGTTTGATTAATTACATGCCATGATGATAGTAATGGTTGTTTTTCCTAAGAATGCGAGATCAAATATTGGATTTTATTCGGGGGGGCACTCACCAAGCCAAGCTTCATCCTTGTCTCCCTGTCCAATTTGTTAATTCCCATAGGAGGGCGCTTCTAGAACTAACTAGTTGTTGAACACTTATTTGGCCCGACTTGAATCTTTTCTTTATTTACCTATTATTACACGCAAAAGGCCATTACGTAGTGGATGGGGATGCTTCTCCTTTTAACGAGAGGGATGTGAAAGCCCTATCTCTTTATTTTACGATACAATACGTATCCCAGGACTGCCTCTATTCCATCCACCCGTGACTTACTGTGTTCTTGGTGCACCCTTTGCGGTGTGAGCGTGTGAAGCACCCATCAAAATTGTTTTGTTTATCTTCGGCCATCGAAGGAAGTCTATAGCTACATGATGTGGCAGTTTCAACAATTACTATGAAATTCGGAGATTTCTACGTCATTTGGTAAAATACATTCAATTCAATTTAAGGAAACACAGAATTGGAAGCTATGAAAATAATTCACATAGCATTAGATACAATTAATGTTGAATTTCAAATATTTCCATGATATTCTCGTTAACTCTATATGATTAGAGCTGAAATACTGAGATTTCCAGGCACTCTCAAATGCTCTATCTTTACACAAAATTATTAGATTATGTGCATAAAATCGACTCCACAGGGGTAACAAGGATACAAAATGAAGAGCTTGAGCATGCGGAGGGGTTCGAACTTACCACCGGCGGCTACAGCCACATGAATGAGCATGGTGAAGCAGAAGAAACGGATCTCCATTACCGCGTGAAACCCTTGAATTGATGGAGTATGTGAATCATGGCTCTCTCGCTAGTTTCGAGACATTGGTCTCCTCTAGTTTACTATTTCAGGCTGTACTTCAGTTGGAATTCATTTTCTATGTAGAGAATACTCAATACGACAGTGATGATATTTGCCAAAACACAAGAACAACAAACTGAAAGGAAAATACACAGATACAGAGCATCACAGAAAAGGGCTTTGGTTACCATTTTTCTGCACCCAGGGATCCTTCTGCTGCTGCTGATGGTAGCTGCTAGGATATCAATGACCTAGAGTTTTCACATACTACAAGGGATTTTGAAACGGACTTCGGATGGAGAATGGAGGACTCCAGCACCCATAGCAACTACAACTACAACGCACCACGCCAACTACAACTACCAGCAGCTGAGCGTCCACAGGAGGAAGCGAGGGCGGGGCACGTGGGCCTCATGTGAGGACCCACGATGCCAATTCCTATACTTATAGTATTTCACGAGTAATTCTATTTATTTTTTTTAATTTTATTATTTTATTATTTTAATTGTAATATATTAATGGTTTAAAATTATTTTATTATAATTATTTTAAAATAAGGTTTCAAAAAACTTTATTTTATTTAAATTTTAAATTAAATTAAGTTAAATTAATTAAGTTAAATTAAGTTAAAATTAATTAAATTAAATTAATTGGGGATTTTGACTTTTTTTTTATAAGTAAAAAAAAAAAAAAAAAATCACTAAATTAAAGGGTTTTGAACGCACGACCACCCACTACCTAAGCTTTAAAGAACAACCAAACACCAACGCACCACATGATGCGACTTTTACAAATAATTTCACATATAAATACTTTAACTGTCATACCCAAGGCCACCCACCAAGCGAAGCGTCTTGAGAAGAACACTAACGCCGAAAATTACATAGCGTTGGTGAACGCCGAAACATGGTTGGTAGTTGTGGATAAGTATTTAGATGCCACGGTTTAATCCTATTTAATCATTAAACGTGGTAATTATATAACCTTACAACAATTTTTTTTTATGTGATAGGTAAATGTTAAAAAGTAAACATGTTAACGGATGCCTTGATAAATGCAAGAAAGTTATGAACGATAAATATGACCCATTGATGTTGGAGGACGACTGAGAAAATGCTGGCATCTTCAATACATAGCCATCAGATAATGGTTTAAGGTTAAAAAAAAAAAGGATTAAAAGATCATTAATTGTGCCCATTGTTAATAGGTGTACACCTTTCGGCGTAAACTAATAAACATAAGGTCAGAAGTCACTTTAATCAAGTTGTATGCGAAAAGTTATAAGGGATTAGACTAAGACAAGCAGGAAGGAGGCGACATATGCACTAGGAGCGTAAGAATAGGAAGTGGCGAGTGAGGCGCAATGCTAACGTAGCTACAGGGCAAGGGAACCAATAGTTCTTTTCATAGGGGTGAAGAAATCAAGCTTAGACGCTTAATCCTAACCCTAACCTAGCCAATCCCCTAATGGAGTAATGTTTGTTTACAGATAAGTAAAGAAAACTTACGCCTAACCCTATTTCTAGTTTGAGTAGCACCAATTTGAAACATCCTGGAACTCACCCTGACAACTTTGGTTGATGGAGGTCAAAGCATATAGGATGGTCAGGACTCAAGGGAATCGAGGCAGGGGAGCGTTGTCGCAAGCACCGCCAACACCGCCAGTGCCACCACCACCATCGCCCGAACTAGCCCTCATACTGCGCTCGTTGGAAGCCATCAACGAGACTTTAAAGGGGAGACAACTGGCAATGACTGAAGTGGAACCCCCACCGTCTCGAACGGGTAATCTAGAAGCATCAAGGGATTTAGGAGGAGGACCTCCACTTGAAGACATTATATGGGAATTGTAGAAGATCAAACTTCCGGAGATTGTCGGGGGTCGCGCCAGTGAACACACGGAAGCATGGTTGGAAGGCATGACAAGGTGTTTTGCCTTAAGGGACTATGCATCCAACTCAAAGGCAAAGATCACCATTTTTTAGTTAAGAGACAGTGCCTTGAACTGGTGGGGCAACCTGGAAAGACAATTGCACCTTACCCCAGAAACAGTATCTTGGGAACTTTTCGAGGAGAGGTTCCGAAGGAAATATCTACCAGCATACTATGAGGAACAACAGGTTGGGGCATTTCATGCCTTAGTACAGGGAAACATAACTGTAGAAGAATATGAGATCAGATTTATGGAATTGGTCAAATATGTGTCGTATATGGATAATGACCAATGACAGGCAGAGCGCTTCGTCTATGGATTGAACCCTAAGATAAGAGCTATGGTGCGGATGTGGAAACTGTCTTCAGTAGCGGAGGTGGTGGAAAATCTGTGTTACGCAGAAGAACACATGAACTTAGCCGAGGGTGCAAGACTGACATTTCCGCATCGCCCTGGATTCGTAGGAAAGGCCCCGAGGACATTTCCTAGGGGAGGGGGCTCAAGGCCGCCGCCATATGGTAACAGAGTCGCACCAAGGACAATAGCTACAGGGATTTCAATGGCAGCGAGTGCAACATCTTATTTATTGTTAGCGGTGCAGACAGGTCCATGACCATCTCAAGGAACAAAGAGTAGGGGCAGGAGCTCCAGGGGAAGGAACTCATTTCATAGGTAGTCACATAACAACAAACAGGTTCAATCTTGTGTCACCTATTGGGGGTGCAGAGGACCCCATTATCAGCGCAACTGCCCAGAGTTACAATCAGGGTTCATACATAGAGAAGGAAAGGCACTGATGGGGAGAGAAAGTAGCAGCCACCAGATTTATGCAGCGGTTAATAATCGCCAGGCCGAACATCAATCCACAGTGGTGGAGTCATCAGGTACGCTAAATCATATCAATGTTAAGATTTTGTTTGATTCTGGTGCGACAGATAGTTTCATTTCACCATCTGCATTAGAAAAGAGTGGGTTGGCATCCTATGAGCACGATGACTTTAAACAAGTCGAGATGGCTTCGGGGGAAAAAAAAGTGGTAGGACCTAGTGTTGATAATTGTATAGTAGACCTGGGAGAGTGTACTACCAGGTTGAAGGTATACGTCACTGCTCTTGGGGCATATGACCTAATCATTGGAATGGATTGGTTAGCAGCTCATCGAGCTTTGGTAGATTGTTTCGCAAAGAGGGTGCTTTGTGTCGATGATGAAGGAAGACCAATGGAGATCCAGGGTGTACAGAGAAAAGTGTCGTTACGCTTTATATCCACTATGAAGGTTAAGCGATGCTTGAGACAAGGCTGTCGACTTTATGTAGTGGAAGCAGTGAATGAAAGGAAGGGACCCTCATTGGATTAGTACCCGGTATTGTCAGAATTTCAGGATGTTTTTCCAAACAAGTTACCAGGGTTACCTCCTGAGAGAGAGCTTGATTTTACCATTGAGCTAAAACCTAGTGTAGAACCAATCTCCAAGACTCCATATCAGATGACAGCGCCGAAACTTTGTGAATTGCAAATGCAGTTGAAAGAGTTACTAGACTTAGGGCTAATAAGGCCCAGTGTCTCACCTTGGGGTGCACCGGTAATTTTTGTAAAGAAGAAGGATGGATCCTTACGACTGTGTATAGACTACAGGGACTTGAACCATGCTACAGTGAAGAATAGGTACCCGATGTCGCGAATAGATGACCTCTTTGATCAGATGAAAGGAGCAGCAGTATTCTCAAAGATTGATTTGCGATCAGGGTATTATCAGTTAAGGATTAAGGAAGGTGATATCCCAAAAACTACCTTTCGAACTCGGTTTGGACATTACGAGTTTGTTGTCATACCTTTCGGATTGACCAATGCACCAGAAGTATTCATGAGCCTCATGAATGGCGTATTCCGGAAGTACTTAGACCGTTTTGTACAAGTCTTTTTAGATGACATCCTCATCTATTCCAAGAATGAATGAGAACATGAGGAACACTTGCAAATAGTGTTGTCCTGCTTTAGAGAGAACAAATTGTCTGGGAAGCTGTCGAAGTGTTCCTTCTTCCAGAAATAGATCCACTATTTAGGTCATATCATTTCTGGCGAAGGAATCTCTGTGGACCCAGGAAAGGTAAAGGCCATTATGGAGTGGCTAGTGCCGAAAAATGCCCATGTTTTGAGAAGCTTCATGGGGCTAGCAGGTTATTACCAGAGATTTGTGGAAGGATTCTCCAAAATAGCAAAACCCATCACCACCTTGCAGCGTAAGGGGGTCAGGTATGAATGGACAGAAGAGTGTGATAGTGCGTTCATTGAGATTAAGAGGTTACTAACTAGTGCGCCAATTCTACGAGTGTTGGATATGGAAAAGGATTTCACAGTCTGCATGGATGCCTCGAAGCAAGGGTTGGGGGCTGTGCTAATGAAGGATGGAGGAGTGATAGCTTATGCATCAAGGAAGTTGAAGAAGCATGAAGAGTTATATGCGACTCATTATTTAGAGTTGGCAGCTGTAATGCTAGCTCTGAAACTTTGGAGGCACTATCTTGTTGGGCAAAAATTTGAGCTCAAAATGGATCATCAAAGTTTAAAACATCTCTTCACTCAAAGAGATCTGAATTCCAGGAAAAGACGATGGAGTGAGTTTATGAGTGAGTACGATTTTGGTATTTATTACATAAAGGGAAAGGAAAATGTGGTCGTAGATGCCTTGAGTAAGAGACCACGTATCTTCTCCTTGGTAACCTTAAAGGTCAATCTGAAGGAACGTGTGTTGGAACAACTCCAAGGAGACAGTTGGTATTTAAAGGTTACTTCAAACCTCCAGAGTGGCAGGCAGTTAGATCCAAAGTATGAAGGATATAGTCTGGAAATAGATGGACTGTTAAGATATTGAGGAAGGATGTACATCCCTGAGAATGGGGATATTCGAAACATCATACTGAAGGAAGCCCATAGAGCACTTTA